>RJWT010027301.1:0-15548 GCA_004365215.1 Cuniculus paca | reverse complement strand
GCTAGGACATTTTCCGTCTGGTCTGCACCAAGTCCTATCATGCCTCCAAGTTTCCTGTCTTTTGTGTGCAAAACAGAGGTGGCAACATGAGTGGTTGGAGGATTTACAGGACTCACTTGGCAGTGTATTCTATTCTCGTTCCTGCTTTAACATATTGCCTCAAGCTTGGTGGCCTAAAACAAGTCATTATCCTATAGATTTAGAAATCAGAAGTACAAAACAAACCTTGCTAGTCTAAATCAAGGGATGTACTTCCTCTCCAGGCCTAAAAGAAGGATCTGTTCCTTGCATTTTCTAGCTCTGGAGGACCTTGCATTCCTGGATTCTTTTTGCTATCTTTAAAGTCAGTAAATAAGCATCTTCATACACAAATAAACACACACAGTACATGTGCATAAATTTATTCCAAACGCTTGATTTATGCAATAGTGCAGGCTGTGTTTTGTTCTCTTGTCCTTGCCAATGACTACACAAGGTCTACCCCAACTGTGGATCCTAATTTCTATTACTGTCAACTGATTGTAGAGTCAACCACATTTACAAAATACCTTCACAGAAACAACTAGACTAGTCTGTGATTGAATAACGGGATATTATTTCAAACTTGACACATAAAACTAACCATCACACCATTTCTGATTCTGCCCTCCTTTTTCCATACAAAGGGGCCTTGCAGTTATATTAGGCCCACACCAAAGATTCATGCTAATCTACTTTGCTAAAGCCAGACAATTAGGAACCTTAATTTTGTCTAAAATCTTTTTGTTGTCCTTTTCTTGATATTTTATCATGTAATTTATTTTTACTTTTATTAGTACATGTTTGCAATACATAATGATTACATTCACTGTAGGGAATTGGTACATGTGCAAAACATATTTCAATTCATTTGTCCCCCCCCTTCACCCTACTTTTATATTTTCAGCATCACATTTATTTATAAGATATTATAAAGTTAAATATATATACAGATTGAAAACCAGACTAACAGGCTAAAGAATACATAAAAGATGTAAGGCAATTGTACTAAGTCTAAATATACTTTTAAATACATTGTCCACACTAGATTACAATACTTTTTTCTTTTTCTTTATTATCTGAGATCTCTCTTTCTCTCATTCTCTGTGTGTGTGTGTGTATATATATAAAATAAAAGCACATGTGTGTTTCATATAAAAGAAATCATACAATATTTAACTTATGTGTCTGAATTACTTCAATTAACATACACTTTTTATGGAAGAGTAGTACTCTATTGTGTATAAATATAACATTTCTTTAATCCATTCATCTGTTGATGAGCATATAGGCTATTGGTAAGATTTAGCTATTATAAATTGTGCTGTTATAAACATGGGTATACATACATCACTGTAGTATAATGTAACTGTTTGGGGAAGATACCTACAGAGGAAATAGCTACATCAAATGAAATTTCTATTTTTAGTTTTTTGAGAGATCTCTTCATTGATCTCCAGAGAGGCTGTATCAGTCTACACTCCCACCAACAATGAAGGATGATTCCTTTTTCCCCATAACCTCACCAGTATTTATTATTGGTTCACTTATTGATGGTAGCCTTTCTTTCTGGAGAGAGATGGAATTCTAGTGTTGTTTTAATTTGCATTTCTCCAATGGCCAGTCATGCTGAACACTTTTCATGCATTTATTGCCCAGTTGTATTTCTTCATTTGAGAAATATCTGTTCATTTCAGATGTCCATTTTTTACTTCAACCTTTAAAGTTGGAAGTTATAACTTTTTCTGAGTTCTTTATATATTCTAGATATTATTCCTTTCTGAGGAGTGACTGGCAAAACTTTTTTCCCATTCTGCAGGTTTTCTTTTCACTCTGTTAGTAGTTTCCTTTTAATTTGATGCAATCCCATTTGTTGATTCTTGGTATTATTTCTTGTGCAATTAGAGTTCTGTTTAATTCTATTTAGAAAGTCTTTGCCTACATCCATGACTTCAAGAGTTTTACCTATTCTGTCTTCTATCAGATTGTTTCTGTTCTAATGCTTAAATCTTTAATCCGTATTGCTTTTAGCTTAATACATAGTAAGAGATCTACATCTAGGTTCAGTCTTAAACACGTGGATGGTTAGCACTATTTATTAAAGAGGTTATTTTTGCTCCAGAGAAGGGATTTGGCCAATGTGTCAAAAATTATATAGCTGAATGTGCCTGGAGTTGTTTCTGTATCTTCTATTCTGTTCCATTACTCCATGAGTCTGGTTTGTTGTTGTTTGCTTTTTGGAGTTTGTTTTTGTTGTGTCTTTTGCCAATATCATTTTTTTTGCCATTTTTTATCACTCTAGTTTTGTAGTATAACCTGAAGTCTGGGATTGTGATGCCCCCTGCCTTGTCCTTGTTGCCCAGAATTGCTTTTGTTATTTTAGATCTCTTTTGGTTCCATATGAATTTCAGGATTGCTTTCTCCAGATCTGTAAAGAATGTTATTGATATTTTGATTGGGATTGTGTTAAACCTATATAATAGTTTTGAAAGTATGGCCATTTTTTACTCTATTGTTTTTGTGTATCCAGGAATAGGCGATAGCTTTCCATTTTCTGATATCCTCTCCAATCTCCTTTTTCAAAATGCTATGGTTTTCTTTGTAGAGGTCTTCCACTTCCTTGGTAAGGTTGATTCCTAAGTATTTCATATTACTTGATGTTATTGTGAAAGTGCTATTTCCATAATTTCCCACTCAGTGAGTTTGTTATTGGTATACAGGAATAAGATTAATTCTTCAATGATGATTTTGTATCCTGCTATATTGCCAAATTTAGATATTAATTCTAGGAGTCCTTTGGTGGACTTTTTGGGGTCTTTTATGTAGAGGGTCAGGTCATCAGCAAATAATGATAATATAATTTCTTCCTACCCTAACTATATCCCTTTTATTTCTCTTGTCTTATTGTTCTAGCTAATGTCTCAAGAACTATGTTAAACAGAAGTGGTGATAGTGTACGTCCTTGTCTTATTCCTGCTTTTAGAAGGAAAGAATTCATCTTCTCCCCACTTAGTAGGATACTGGTTGTTGGTTTGTCATAGGTGATTTTTATCAGTTAAGATAAAGACTTTCTCTTCCTATTTTCTTCAGTAATATTTTCATCATGAATAGATATTGGATTTTGTTAAATTATCTTTCTGCATCCATTGAGATGTGACTTTTCCTGGCTTCTGTTTATGTGATGTATTGCATTTATTGATTTGCATATGTTGAACCATCCTTGAATCTTGGGAATGAATTCCACTTGGTCATGATATGTGATGTTTTTATTGATTTGCTGAAATCTGTTTGCCAGTGTCTTAAGATGTTTGTGCCTGTGTTCATGAAAGATTGACCTGTAGCTCTCTTTTTTGGTTGATCTGTGGTTTTGGAATCAGAGTAATGTTTACTTCTAGGAATAACTTTGAGAGTACTGCTTCCCTTTCAATTTTATTAAAGAGTCTGAGGGGAACTTACATTAGATCTTCTCTAAAGTTCTGGTATAATTCAGCAGTGAATCCATCAGGATGTTGGCTTTTCTTTGTTGGTCTTTTTGTTACATCTTCAATTTCACTCAATCATACAGGCTTATTCATGATTTTATACTCTCTTGATTTAGTTTCATAATTTATATGTATCTAGAAATTTATCCATTTCCTCTGAGTTTTCCATTTCATTGGAGTAGAGGTTCTCAAAGTAGTTACTGATAGTATTCTGGATTTCGCCAGAATCCCTTGAGATTTTAACTTTTTTATTTCTACTTGCTTGGATCTTTTCTTTCCTTATTTTTATAAGATTAGCTAAGGATTTGTCTAGTTTGCCTGCTCTTCCAAAGAACCAACTGTTTGATTGATTGATTCTTTGTATTGAGTTTTAGTCTTAGTTTTCTTAATTTCTGCCCTGATCTTTATGATTTTCTTCCTTGTATGTATTAGCTTTGGATTTAGATTGTTCTTGTTTTTCTTCGATCTTGAGATGGACCATTAGGTTATTTATTTGAGCTTGTTCTATTTTTCTGACATGGGAATTCACTGCTATGAATTTATTTCTTAGGACTGCTTTTACTGTGTCCCAAGGGTTCCTGTATATCACACTCTTATTATCATTTGATTATAGACACTAATTTCTTATTCAATTTCATCTGTGATTATTCAAGAGGGTATTGTTATATATTTACATAGTTTATATGGTTTCTTTTGCCATTAATTTCTAGTTTCCTTGCACTATGATCTGATAATATATATATATATAGGATAATTTCAATTCTTTCGCATTTATTTAAGCATGCTTTATTAACTGGTATGTGGTGGTGTATTTTGGAGAAAGTCCTATGTAATGCTGAGAAGGATGTGTTTTTGGATAGAACATTCTATAAATATCCATTAAGTCCATTTATTTGAAGGCTTGGTTTAGCTCTGATATTTCTTCGTTGATTTTTTTTCTAGTTGATCTGTCCATTTGTGGCAATGAGTTATTGAGATTCCTCATTATTATTGTGTTGGTGTTTATCTGATTTTTAATGTCCATGAGTGTTTACGAAGTCATGCACCCATATTTGGTATGCATATGTTAATAATTATTAACTCTTCTTCTTGAATTGTTCCCTTAACTAATATGTAGCAAACTTCTTTGTCTCTTACTAGTCTTAACTTGAAATCCACTTGGTCTGAAATTAATACAGTAACTCTTGCTTTTTTCTGGGTTTCCACTGCACGAAACATTGTTTTATTCTTTGATTTTTAATCTGTATTTTTTAATTAAATGTGTTCATTGTGTGCTGCATATTGTATGGTTTTCTTTCTTGATCCATTCTGCCAATCTGTGGCTTTTGAATGGGGAATCAAGACCATTTACTTTAGGAGTTATTACTGAAAGGTGTTGACTTGTTCCTGTCACTGAATTATTTTCCTGTTGCTGATTTCCTTATTTTCCCTCCTTTTGCTTAGCTAGTCATCCCACCAAGTTCATACTTTTTTTTTTTTTTTTTTACTTACTGACACTGTTGGCTTTCCTGTCTCTTTCTAGGATATCATTGAGAATTTTTTGTAATGCTGGTCTGGTGGTCATAAAATTCTTATCATGCAAGATCTTAATTCACCTTTGTCCTGTAATTTAATACATTCCCATATTCCAAAGATTAGTTAATAGGTACATTTGTGGGGCCTTATTTTGCCTAACTTATATAATAAAGTATTTATATGAACCAAGTAAAGAAAGAGAACAAAAAAATTAGCAGAAAATCAGCAACACACTCATCCTGTAATCTTCAGGGATTCATGACTTCCTCCCACTTCACACTGTCTCTCTGCCCCTTGCCTCCTTCAGCTGTACCCACTTTTCATGGAAACCCCCATAGTTACCATTTCCTTAGGCCCAGATTTTAACCCAGGTTCTCACTTTATCAACCTGGCACTTCTTTCTAAATATCCCAAACCACATGACTGCATGTATCCAATACACCTAGCAATTTACTTTTTCCCTCACCTTTCCATCTCCCCTTTTCCGACCCCGATCATAGATGGAAATTCATATAAGCCCAACCCCAACTCCCCTGCCAGGGCAGGTTGCACAATTGTTACCCATGGCTGTATTACAGAGGCCACAGCTCTTCCCCCACCCACCACCTCTCAACAGGCCAAACTGAGCACCCTGACCTGGACACTTACAGTAGCTAAGTGCCTACAAGTTAATATCTATACAGATTTAAAATACTCATTCCATATGTTACACAATCATGCTGCCATCTGGACAGAAAGGGAATTTCTCACCTCCTTAGGGTCTTCAATCATTGACACCCCACTCATTAAAGCCATTCTTCAGGCAACTCTGTAGCCAACTTGAGAGGGTGTTCACTGCAGAGGACACCAGAGGCTTTCAGAACCCATTACCACTGGAAACAAACTTGCAGATTAAAATGCTAAAGAGGAAGGTGGGCCTTCTTTCCATGTCATATGGGTCACTATTTCCCCATTTCTGGAATAACCCTGGGCTATTCCTTTTTAAATGCCAACAATATCAAGACCTTCCCACAAAGATGGATGGTTGTTAAACCAAGAGAAGTTCCTCCTTCCTGCCTCATGGGCCCACATCATTCTTTCATCTTTTCATGACAGTTTTCATACAGGCTATAAAACCCTAACCAGACTGCTAGACCCTCTCATTTGCTTTCCTTCCTTGAAGACTTTTCCTACAATTATCACTGCTCAGGGTTTCCTGAGGGCCCCTGCTTTCCATAAACATCGAGTTTGGAACTTTTCTCCAACTCAGGACTGCCAAGTTGATGTCACTCACATGCCACCAGTAAAAAAGCTAAGATACTTCTTGTTCTGGGTCTGTACCTTTACTGGATGGGTAGAGGCCTTTCCCACAGGCTCAGAAAAGGCCTCAGCGGTAATCCACTCTCTCCGAGCTGTTAATATCCCCAAGTTTGGCTTTTCTACCTCCATTCAAGCAGACAATGGCCCAGTTTTTATTAGACCAAGGGACTTGGAGTCCAATGGAATCTTCATATCCTCTATGGGCCTCAATCATCCAAAAAGGTAGACAGATAAAGGCTTCATCAAGGGCCACCTCACTAAGCTCATGGTCTGGCTCCATAAAGACTGGGTTTCCCTGCTCTCACTCACCCTACTTCATATCCAAGCCAGCCCCTGTGAACCGACCTATGAGATACAGCTGCATCCCACGCAGCTCTCAAAGTTCCCAGGGTGAGGGTGGTGAGAGAATGAAAAAAAATGACAAGAGTCAGACAGAAAACTGAGGCCATGTGGAGCCCTCTCTCCTGATGGGAAGTATGAAGAAGCAGGAGGAGAAGGACAAGGAGCAAGAGGAAGGAGCAAGAGAGCTCCAAGAGTTGCAGCACATTTATTTATACACTTGGGAGATGGAGTGTCCGTGAAACCTCTCTGCCTAAGAGTTTACCCATGTGACTTGTCTCAGGCACCCAGTGTTCCTAAAATTAGCCTTGCTCCTGCCCTGCATGTGGTTAATCTTCAGTTTCAGCTGCTCCCCACATCTCCCTCTTTTCTGTTTTATAGTTGTAAATGATGAGTAGTTAGTTGAGGATATATGAGCTGTGTTTGGAGAACTCTGTAGATGATGTTTTTATTCTTGAACACTTTTAATTTTGAGTGAACTTACTCGTTTAGGATAAACATTTCCAGTCCAAGAATTTTAAGTCCCTGTATTTAGTAGTTTAGCCTTGTACTGTCCATTAATCCATAACAGCAGTCAGTTACTAGTGTAGCTGGCCATTGTCATAAGGTGTTAGTGATTTAAGTTTCTTTTAGCTATATTTACTATGGCATTGTTTTATATCTCTTGTAGTATACTTTTCTGCAAGATGTTCAAGATCAAGTTAAGTGAGACCTGTATTAATTACAATCACTCTCTTCTTGTCTACCCAGATCACTTAAGTCTCCTTAGGAATGACCTTCGAACCATGCATAGCACCTCTTAATACTTCTGTCAGTGTCAGCCCTCTGGATAAGTCATGGCCATTGCTTGACAAAGTTGCTTTCTGTGAAACTTCAGGAGACTTTTCTCCTGGTGATTCTCCTTAGGCACACTATACACTGCAGATCTTTATCCTATGTGGTCCTACAATTTCCTTGATCAGGAGTTTGTAGTACTCATCAGAGTTGCAGAATGTTGCTGAAAAGGTTCCCTCATGTCCTGTGTCCTTATTGACCTCTAAGGGCTGGAGTCAAAATATTGGCTGTTCTCTTAACCTGTCTATCTTTCTAGTTTCTTGTCTCTATACCTCAGATGTTGAACATCCAGAAGAGAAGGATAATCACATAGCATTTTGCAATGTGAGAAGTTAGCTTAATATTACTATTTTATCTGAATATCAAGCACCTTTGAACATAAAATAGAACCATTATTTGCGAATAACCATGGATGTTCTAAAAGCTGAACATAAAAAAGTTGAATCTCTGTAGCATGCTAACAAGCAATAGTTTCATAATTTTACAGAGAAAAGTTAAAATCAAAACCATATATAATACTGTAGCATGACAATCATAATGACACTTTTGTGACACACTTAAATTTCCATTTTGACATAGTATAGCCCTTTTAATCAATCATCTCTAACTAATACATAGGAAATTTTTACCTAACTCATTAATCTTTAGTGGGATGTCACTGAAGAAATTTGTGACATTCTCTGGATCGCTTAATGTTTAGGCATCTTTAAGTATAGTGGTGCATATACAATATATACCTCATATAAGTTTTTGATGATCTCATTTTGGCTTGACATGAACCTTCTATCACAATTAATTGGAGCACAAAAGAAAGGAAAATGTTTGAATCTGAAAAAGATGAAGAATCCCAATTTTACATTTTGGAAGGCCTACACATCCGGAGGTATGAATAAATTTAATATGACATGAGGTTAATAACATTCAATTGCCACAGATATATGAAAATGTTTATATCAGAGCAGTTTAAAATAAAAAACTTAATAGCCTAGAAATTTTAATCTTTTAACAATGACCAATGTGAACACATCACAATAATATACTTTAATAACAATTATTTAATAACAATAACAGTATCTCCCATTAGGCTATGGTGATTACTGGGGCCTCCTATTAATGAAGAAGAACTGGTTAATATTGCCAGGCAGCTGCTTTCTTATTTATCAATTGGGGTTCTTTCCAATAATCTCCTCTCACCCTAAGGGATTTTTAACTTTCTTAATTTTTTATGACTTACGAAAACACAATCATAACACTTAACTTATGAGTTTTGAACAATGAAAGATACTCAAGTCATAATAAACAACAATATATATTACATGTATATAACCAATTTTAGCGTTATTTTGACTAGTTGATAACCCATGTGGAAGCACGCTTTTTAAATGTAAAACCCAAAGTAAACTTTGATCAAAAGACCAAAGAAAAGAGAAAAATTGTTGAGCTCAAACTAAAATAAATAAATAAGTAAACTTCACAGATAGGACAAACAAACAACATAAACAGACAACCTGTTTACAATATCTGAGTGCAGTCAAATATATGTTTGACCAAATTAAATTATAATAACTCTTTTATAATTTTAGAAGTTTGTAATTATAAATAGACTAGTCAGAATTTTTGTAGGTCAATTAGTAGAGATCTCTTACAAGAAAATTTAGAAGGAATAAATCTTTTATCTATAAATAATATATAATGTTGTATCTTATTTTGTCTTAACAATACTGGCAATTTTCATGTCCCTTTTTCTTAATGTAACCTCCAACTCAGTTGTCTCTATACACTTTGTCACTACTCAGATCTTCTTTTCCCATTTTTGGTTACGATGTCTCGGGCATCCTGGGTCAATTTCTTTAATTGACCTGTCAGGTCTAGCCTCATCTTTGTCTATTAGCCACAAAGTAGCCTCCGAGTCATCACTGCCACAGAACTGAGCATCAGTTTCTTGAGAGGTGGAACCTACTCCTGCTCTCTCTGGGTTTGTGTTCATGATACAGTCAGACAGCACACCCTGGCACCCAGATAGTCCACTCAGCCCTTCCTAACTTCTTTTCCTTTATCTGACTGAATTGTCTTTCTGCTGCTGTAGTCTCATCCCTAGTAAGATTTAAAAAGTTTATAGTATATACTACCCAGTGAAGTCTATTATGAGGTATGAATTTTTGTAGGGAAGGATTCCCCTATTTGTTTTTGTATTCGAATTTTGAGTGTATGGTAAGCATGTTCAACAATTCCTTGACCTTGAGGGTTATGAGGAATTTCTGTGATAAGAGAAATGCAAAAAGTTACAAAATGTTTGTAAGGCAGCACTTGTATAAACTGAGCCATTGTCAGCCTTAAGTGCCTGTGGACAGCCAAGGGTACTAAAGGCTTCCAAGCAATGAGTTATGACATGCTTAGCTGCTTCCCCAGTGTGGACGGAAATAAAAGTAAATCCTGAGAATGTATCCACTGAAATGTGGACCCAGCATAGAGAACCAAACTCAGGAATTTGAGTGACATCCATTTTTCTGAGATGATGGGGATGTAATCCTCAGGGATTAACCCCATAGAGAGTTAAGGAAGATGTATTACACATGAGGAACATTGTTTAACAATTTATCGAGCCTGTTCTCAAGTTAAAAGGAACTGTTTGTGTAATGCAGGAGCGTTTTGATGGAAGATGGCCTGTTGAATGGTATCTGAGGGAGCAACAGTGACAGTAGTCACCATTCCATCTATAGTAGCATTTCCCTTATTAAGAGGCACTGGCTATTGGAAATGGGAACATAAATGACTGATAAAACAGGGGACATGTCATGACTGAATAGCAATTTGGAGACTGTGAAACAAATTAAAAAGATCTTCCTTGTTCATGTGAATAGTGGCAGTTTCAATATGGCGCATCACACCACAAGCATAAGCACTGTCTGATAAAAGGTTAATTGGAATGGATGAATGATCTTGTAAGGCCCATGTAACAGCCTACAATTCAGTCTTTTGTTCAGAAGATAAACTTGTATCCTGTATTCAGGAAGTGGAGGTTGTAACATAACCTTCGCTGCCCAAAGAGGTGCCATCTGTGAAAACAGAGACACCTCCTGCTATGGGAATCAAGCTTATTTTTGAAGGGAAGACAGAGGGTTTGAGGGAAGTAAATTGAATTAATTTGTCTGAAGAATAATGGCAATCAATATTACCAGGGAAGTTAGCTAATGTTGGTTGCCAAGAGGACAAGAATTGCCATAACCGTTGTTGTTTTACAGAAGAAAAAGGAACAATGACATTTTGCACCTCATGTTCAAAAAGCTGAATAGCACACGTCCACCCATGTGCAGCCAGTCCTGCCATAGCATCATAAAAGGGAGAAATGGTTTTATCCAGAGCATGTGGCATGTGTAGCCATTGTAGAGGGCCCTGAGATTGCCAAAGGACCCCAGGAGGCATATGTTGAGTTGGGAAAATAATTAAAAACATTGGCAAAGATTGGTCAACTCTAGAGAGTTGAGCATTAGAAAGAACCAGATTAACCTTGTCCAAGAAAGTTTTAGCTTCTGATGCAAGTGCTCTTGTAGAGGTGGGGTCTGGGTTCTCTTTGAGAATGCCAAAAAGGGTGGTTAAATCATGAGTTGTTAGCTTAAGAACTGGGTGGGGCCAATTAATATTACCAAGTAGTGTCTGAAAATCAGTTAGGGGTGAAAAATGATTAACCTAGATTTGAACAGTTTGGGCCACAATATGTCTCTATTGGATAAGGTGACTCAAATAAGAAAAAGGTGCCATGGTTTTCACTTTTTTAGGGGCATCCACTAGGCTTGCATTACGAAAGGCATCATTCAATTTAATAAATATCTGATTCAAAGTGGATGAGGATTCATGTGCTAAAAGAATATCATCCATGTAATGAATAAGATAAGCGGAAGGATGAGCCTGATGGAGTGATAAAATGGCTACAACCACAAACTCGTGGCATAGGGTTGGACTATTTGCCGTTCCTCGTGGAACACACCACCACTGGAAACAGTGCATAGGGGCCTGATGGTTAATGTAGGGTAAACAAAAGGCAAAACATTTTTTTATCTTGAGGATGGAGAAGGATTATAAAAAAGCAGTCTTTAAAATCAATCACCATGAGGGAAAAATGCAAAGGGATAGCTACAGGACTGGGCAATCCTGGCTGAAGTGCCCCCATACATTTCATGGTTTGATTAACAGCCCACAAATCCTGCAATAATTTCCACCTTCCTGACTTCTTTTTTATTATGAAAACTGCAGTATCCTAAGGGCTATTCGAGGATTCTGGGTGCCCTGCCATTATCTGTTCATTAACTAGTGCATGAGCTTCTGTAAGCTTCTCCTAAGTGAGGGGCCACTGATCAACCCAAGCAGGGTCGTCAGATATCCCAATTATCTTGGATGCCATCCATGGGGTTGGAGAAGAGATCAAGACCCCTCCTGAAAAATGTGAAGGTGTGTAGCCTATACCATAGTGGTTTTTAAAGGGAAAACCAGGAGAGGTTCTCTCCTTCTATGATTGTTTTTACCAAGCCCTTGAGTAGGAAGGAAACCTTGTTGTAACATCTGATGAGTTACCAAGGAGTTAGAGCCAACCAGAAATGCCCCCATATCCTGTAATACATCACAACCCCATAGATTGACTAGTATATGGGGGAGGACATAAGGTGAAAAATGTATAGAATGTCCTTTTACATCCCTCCAGGTTAACAATTTAGCACTTCTACTAGGGTTACAAACACTGCCCACCCCCTGTAGATCTGTGGTTGCTGTATTCAGGAGTCAGGCCATAGGTCAAACACATTGGGCAATGACTGAAACATCAACACCTGTGTCTAAAAGCCCTTTAAATGATTTTCTTTCAATAATTAATTCCATCTCAGGATGATCCTGTTTAATGTGTTGAACTCAATAATCATCTGAAGACCCAAAACCCTCGAAGCCTCTTTCTTTATTTACAGATTTTCCAAATTTGTCAAAGGAGGAATAACCAATTGAGCAATACAAGAGTCTGGAGTGACTTGAACAGTGTCTTGAATAGTTTGAACTATAACTTTCATTTCCCCTGCACAATCAGCATCAACAACACCAGGCAAAACCTGGAGACCTTTTGAAGTGAGACTGCTATGGGTTAATAGGAGTCCCACTGTTCCCTGAGGCAAAGGTCCATTGTCACTTCCTTGTCACTTCCTTTTCCTCTAGTAGGAATAGCCTGGGGTCCCATCTTAGGAGTTAATAAGAATCTGGAGGAGGGACTGAGATTCAAGCCTCTACTGTCCTTTGTCATTCACTAGAGGTCAGAACATGCTAGGTGGTAGAGAGTAGGGTTGGTAAGGAATTAGGGAAAGTGCTCCCACTGTTTGGTGGAGCCATGGCAGGTCCCACTAGAAGTCTCCCAGAATGGGTCAGCCTTCCAGATCAGTTCTGAATCTATGCTCATTTGCCCTATGTTTACCTTGTCTACACTTTGCACAGATACTAGAAGGTATTGTTGAAGGGATGAATAATGGCTGTGTTGCCCTTACTGGTGCAACAGAGAAATTTTGGGCAACGTGCGGAAACAAGTAACCTTGTCACTTCCTTTTCCTCGAGGCTGTGGATCAATAGCCTGAGTGATAGCTGCTACTAAGGCAGCCCCTTGTATGCATGAGGAGCCAATGTCTGCACAAATCTGAATCTCAGACAGGGTAGCCCATTTTTTATGGGTTTGTAAGGCCTCTTTACACCATTTGTTTGCATTCTCAAAGGCCAATTGTTAAACAATTAATTTGTTAGCTCCTGAATTGTTGATTATCCTCTTACTAGCCTGCAATAGGCACTCCACAAAATCCTGAAAAGGATTATCAGGATTCTGGTGGATGGAGATCAGATCAAGGTTACCCTTTGAAGGACGTTCTCTCCAAGTCCTTATGGCAGCTATTTTAATTTGTTCATATACTTGTATTTTAAAATTACTTTGATTATTTGTGGCAACAAAGGCATCTTATCTAGTTAATGTATCTTTTGTAGGGGCTTTGTTGTGAGTGGCACTGTGAACTGTCCGATTCCTGCACAATTCAGAAAATTTTCCTTCCAAAGAAAATAATTTCCCAAATTTAAACATGCCTTAGCTATTAAAAAGGGCCATGGCACCACAGGTAGCAGTAGCTTGTTTTAGTTCTTTTAGGGTCTTAAAATGTATGGTTTCATGAAGACATATGACTTGTCCTGGATTATTAGGGATTTGGAGTTCAACGACAGGGTAGACATGTTGAAATCCCTCCACGGACTCCCCTGCCCATCAAGCTTCTTTTAATGCCAGTTACAAGGGAAAAAGAGAGAATGATTTTACTCCCTGAGAGGTGGAAATTTCAACTTGTGATGCAACAGGGCTTCTCTGAGTTGAAGAGGCAGTGAGGTGCAGTTAGTGTTACTGGTTTTGCATTGGGCAGGTGTGAAACTGAAGTCACAGTGAAACACTCCTCCTCCACTCCTAGTGGGAAATGGTCTGTTTTGCTAGCTGATGTTCCTTCCCTATTTCACCCAGCAAAGCTAGAGGGTTCAAGCTTCTTATGGTTAATACATTGTATCAACTTGAGAAGTTTTAGAAGTTTAACTGAGAGACTCAGCAGGGAGCCAGGGTTCTTACTTTGTAAATATCCTCATCCTGTGCAAAGGAGGGCAAGGACATTTTGTGAGTGTTACACCCACCCTGAAGAGGGGGGTGGCCTGTATACAATATAAGGGTAGAGAAGAGGCTTGTGTTTTGGCTCTTTAGCTCTGGCTGCTGCCTTGAAGTGTTGCCCCTGTGCCATGCCACCCTGCCTTGGAGCCAGCTGATTGTGGACTGAAATCTCCAGAAACTGTAAGCTAAATAAACCTTTCCTTGCTTCACTTTGGGTGTCAGGTGTTTGTCTGAGCAATAAAAAAGTAACCAAGATGAAGCTCTATCAGTGAGACTGTTGCCTTATTATTTTGTCGGCTCAAGATTTGGTTTTAAAATAGTGCTTTGGTTGAGGATTTAGCTCAGTAGCATAAGAGCCTGCCTGGCAGGTGCAAGGTCATGAGTTTGATCCCCAGTACCAAAAATAAAATAAAATAAAATAAAATAAAATAAAATAAAATAAAATAAAATAAAGTAGGATAAAATAATGCTCTAAGCAGAATCTTCTGTAGTCATCTCAATTGGTGCATAATCATTGAGACATTCCCTAATCCAGGTCCACAAAAGAAAAGTATGGGAATCCATAACAGAAGAAGGATTTGTATACACATTGGTTTTTCCTTGAGAACCTACTTGCATCATGCTTAATATCTGAAAGAATCAATATACCTCTCTCTGGCTTCTCTTAAGTTTATTTCTCTCTTTGGCTTCTCTTAAGCCTCTCTGTCTCTCTCTCTCTCTCTCTGTCTCTCTCTCTCCCTCTCTCTATACAGAAAACTTAGGCTGTGTGGAGCCCTCGGCCTTGATGGGAAGTACAAAGAAGCAGGAGGAGAGGGAGGAGTGAGAGGAAGGAGGAAGAGAGCGCCAATGGCTGCAGTGCATTTATTTATACACTTGGGAGATTGAGTGTCACGTGAAACCTCTTTGCCTAAGAGTTTATGCCTGTGACTTAATTCAGGCACCCAGTGTTCTTGAGATCAGCCTTGCTCTGGCCCACACGTGACTGACCTTCAACTTCAGCTGCTCTCCACAAGATACAGTCCATTTGAGCTTTTCTATGACTGCACCTTCCTGCTCAGACCAAACTGCAGTCTAAGGGCCAACCCCATCAGAGACTGTCCTAGTTCTGCCACCGGCCCAAAAATAGATGACACACTGCTAACCTTCTCCTGCCTTCTCCTGACACCCAGCCTGATGAAGATTGCTTGGGTAACAGATCAGTTTTACTTAAAAATTTAAACCCCTGGTCACTATAGCCCAAGTGGACAAGACCCTTCCTGGTCATCTACAGCACCTTGACAGCTGTTCACTTACGAGACCCTCCTCAGTGAGTTCGTTGCTCCTGAATAAAGCTGTCCTGCTGGTTGTTTGCTGGATCCTTCCTCACAGAAATCACAAGGAATCTCCTCTACTCCCCTCCAGCTGAC
>RJWT010027300.1:0-15550 GCA_004365215.1 Cuniculus paca | reverse complement strand
AAATTCTGTGTCCTGATTGTAATCTTTCTCCCTGTGACCCCTGACTATAACAGATATGTGGTATTTTTGCATTGTGTTTGTTTGCTTGTGTTTCTTTGATAACTAAGAGGTTTTGAAGCTTTTAATATATTTATGTAGATGTAATCTTTGTGAAATAACAGTTCAAGTCTCTTATCCATATTTCTATTGAGTTGTCTTTTTAAAATTGACTGTGGGAATAGTATATTTTTAATATTTTCAGAGCAAGTGTATATCTATTTTCTTGGATTATGTTTCCATTGTTACAGTTATTTTTAATTTTAATGTAGTTTAATTTATCAGTTAGAATTTTATTTAGGTTTGGACTTTGCACTAGTCACATTACATGCTTTTAATAGAATACAAGAGGAAGTGAGAAAAAGTCATTGCCTTAAAATAAATTTACAATAAGTTTATTCCCAAATGTTTGGTAGTCAGAAATTTTTGTTCACATCCTCATCAAATTTTGTAATATCATTAAAATATTTTTCTGATCCACCTGTATTCATAATTTGCCAACAGACCTTTCTTTCTTTCATCTTTTTTTCTTTTTTTTTTTTTTTTTTTGTACTGGGGATCAGACTCATTACTTCACACTTGCCAGGCAGGCACTTAAGCCACTGAGCTAAATCCCTGGCCCCCCAGACATTACTTTTTTAGACTTCTATTCATCAAAAATAACTGTGAATCCTTGTAGTTTTTCCTTAAATTCCCATGGTTTCAACATCACAGAACTTAAATTCTTTCTTCCATGCATCAGAAAAAGTAAGTACAAGAGACATTACTACAGCACCATGATGCTGATGAGACTATAACTAGTTTTTTTTTTCCACAATCAGAATAAAGGAAAGTGCTTGTTTCCCATTACAGCACATAATAAGCTTCCTTGGACAGTTTTAAAGTTGCAAGTGCTGTCTACACATTATCTGAAATGTTTATAATATGTAAGTAATAGAGTTGATGTTGTTAACAGCAATGATTTGAGCTCATCAAAGTTTTATAAATCCTTGGTGAACAAAAGTTTTTAGGAAGAGAATGTCTCTGCACACGAGGAGTCAGATTGCTGAAAGACTATTAGCCCACATTATGTTATATTTTATAATCAAATCTGAGCAGTCATAATAAGATTTCATCTTATTTTTGACAATCAAATCCAAGTGTGACCCTCAACTAAATTCCATCCAAAATCAAGAGTAACGCTCATGATTTGTTTTTTAATTATTGGTATTTTTATTTTTAGGTATTAGATTGTGAATAGATGAACCAGTATTTTTTATGACTCAGATACAGGAAGCAGTGCAAATTGTCTAATTTTCATGAAAGGTCAGGAAGATCACTCAAAGGAGATAGACCTCAAGGTTGGTTTGAAAGGGTGAATGGCTGGCCAGAGGCAAAATCAGAGGGTAGTGTGAAAATTAGATAAATATATGATACTAAAGGCATGGAAAAACTAAGTTTAGAAAGTCAACTGGCTACAGGTAAGTTTTAAAATGGCAGGCTTGAACTGTTTTCAAACCTCTCAGATGAAACTATAAATCAAACTTGTAGATGATAGGTTTATATGCTAAAATAACATTTTAGGTATGATACACTGTGTTATAATGAGCTCTAAGGTTAAGCCATCATTTTGCCCTGTATATGCCACATTTTGTTCATTTTAATTGACACTGTAAATTACCATCATTATATCATATTTATTTTCTCATCTGTAATATTATTTCTAACTATAGCATCATATTTGGTGAATTTCAATTTTCTTATGTTCACACATTTTAATTTCTCCATTTTAGATCTAAAAATCTGCACACTTTTCAGTTACTTTTCTACTTATCTTCCCTACAAATTAGGAGGTATGATTGAGATATACAGTGGCTGTTTACATTTGTTACATTTATTACCATAAGAGACATATTACCACCAATCCTCCTCAAAATGCCCTTCCTCACTTTTAGCGCACCTATCCCATCATTCTTACCATTTTCCAAAGTGGTTTTGGAAGACCTGTTTTATGTCTTCATGAGGTATGGTCAACACTGCGGTGAATACTGCAGCTGAGTGCCATCCAATAGACAGGCAAGCTTATATAAACAGGAGTGTTACCTCATCTACCTATTCACTGGACCAGGCACATGTAACTTCTAGAGCTTCCTCAAAGTCAAAATGACCATGAATGGTACATGTTTCGAATTGGTTCAGAACATCAAGGCAGCCAAGGCATGCAACAAAGACAAGAAAGAGACTTTCAGAGCTGCTTCAAAAAGAACAATGGGATGCTTCAAAGCAAAGGGAAGCACTCTGAGGGAGATTAATGTTTAATCATTGTTTTATTCCCCATGCATTTATTACCCCAGCTTTTTACCCTAACACATTTTTCAAAACATAAACATTAACTGTATTTTTAGATCACAGCTTGAATCTTCAAGCGATCTCAAGCAATTTTATAACTTATCTATAATCTATTCTAACATTGTAAAAGTGCTTCTAAATTCCCTTCTTTATATCTAGCCAAAATCTTTCATGTTGTCTTATAATTACCTTCCTTTCTGTTACACAGAAACTGAGGACAGGTTGTCATCTTTGAAGGTTGTGAATCATTGATCCTCTACATGACATAAGACTTGACTGACTCCATTTTCTTTTTTGGCCATTTATTAATGGTGGTCTCTCTCCCAGCTTGTTTTTATGCACATCTGGTCCTCTTGCTCATAAGATTGAAATATTCCCTTTTGGAGGCACTTACTCCTATCAGGAGATTTACATAAATTATTTTTCAGAAGGATGTAATAAGAAGGATGATGCCTAGAAAAGCTAAATGGCTTGTCCAAATTTATATGGAAATAAGTGCCAGAAACAGATCTGAAGTTTTGTCTGGCAGATTCCTAAGCTTGTGCTCTTTGTCACCACACAAATCAGCGATAAAGTACCTATTCAATATGTTCTATGTATTTAATGCTAGGCTTTTAGAAAGTAAAATAAATAAATAAATAAATAATAAAAACTATAAATAATAAAGATTCTTATCCTGTGAACTCATAGACTATGAGCCAAGAATACTACATAAGGAAACTATTTTAAATACTTTTAATCATCTTAATATGATACCAACATATTCTAAATATTAAAATAACCAAGTGTGAAACTACTCGAAGTTTATACATGAAGTCTTTAGGATTAAGCTGGATTTAATTTTGACTTTGTGTTCCCATGGTGCAGGAGACATGCTGAACAATCGAGCTGGAAGGCAGAGTTGTAAACAGCTTCTTGGAGGTGTTATGACTCAAATATGGTTTGCATTCTTTCCCCATTATTGGATTTTCCTTCTCCACTAACATTTAACTTGAGATTTGTTTTGGAGAATTCCTTTGGCTTTTTCATTCTAAGTATCAAGAAATGTTCCTGCCCTTGCTGCATGCCAAAGATGAAATGTAGGATAAAGCAAGGATGATGATGCGATTCCCAGTGATGGCACATCACTGAACTAAGGTGAAGTTTTTCAGACTGGCTCGTTTCTTTTATTAATTATGTATTTCACACAGACTCTAGATTTATACCTTAACTCTTTAGATTTAAATATGTTAACATCCCACAACAATCCATGACTCAAACACCTTTGAGGCAATAGGGCTTTTCAAAATCAATAAGGGTTTTCTGATTTTTTTTGGTGATAATTACATCAATTAAAGTTCATTCAATTTTTTCCCTTATGCTTGCTATGTGCTAACATTCTGAGGAATATATTTTTTCATTGTATGCATAAATATGTTTTTAATATTCTTCCAATTTTTTTTTATTTTAAAGAGAAAACCAATAAAAACAATGATAGAATTCAAAAACAAGATAATAGGAGATTGACAATTGTTAATATGTTTATATTGCTATCTTCAAAGTGGTGGCTTAGGTTACAAGATATAGGCATGAAAAATTGATAAAACAATATAAGCACAAACCATTCTTTTCAATGAACTAATAGAAATTAGTAGTATAATTATCTTAGCTATCTTGTGCTTGCCAGGCAGGCACTATGCCACTGAGCTATATCCCCAGCCCCATTCTTTCAATTTTTTATGGAAATGTGTACCTGCAAATATGATAGCTATCTGTGTTGAAATATATTCTTATTTATTTCCTTTATACCTTGCTTTTGATCATTTTTGTTTGCATGACTAGACAAGGATTCACTCAAATTTATTCCATACTGTAGCCTGCATTTTATTCACTAGTATTTACTGATTTACCATATTTAACATGAAATTAATTTTAGAGTATTCAATTACTTTGTTTTCAATTAAAATTTTAAGAAAATGTTAATACTAGGACTTAACAGTTTTAAGTCTGGATATTCTTAGCCACAAGAGACAAAACTGAAGATTGTTGATCTTACAAAACAAGAAGTACAGAGATAGGGTAGTCAGAGACAGTGATTCAGAGGCTCAAATGCAAATTTAAAACCCAAGTGTTTTCCGTCCCTTTTCTCTGTCATCATGTGCTAGTCATTCTCATCTCTTCTGGTCATAACATAAACGACACAGCTCTCAACATCATGCATAGTCATCATAACATGGACTAAATAAAGATGAAATTCTTCCCCATGCATTTATTACCAAGGATCATTTCCCAAAGCTTTGCTAGCAGAGTTGTTCTTATGCTTATTAACCACCTGTCTCCAATATAGGCTTCACTGAAAAGAGATCAAATGATTGCAATTGACTTTGAAAACCCCACCATCTACAGCCTTGGATCTAAGGATAGAATTACTGTGACATTTGGGGGGCCTACATTCCAAAGAAGCAAGGGGGGATATCTGACAAAACTAGGACTCTGCTAGCCAAGAAATGGAAATATTTGGGTTTAAAGTTTAAAATCACTTGTATCCTCTAGTATTATCCAATTTCCCCTTTAAAGTCCAATTCTGATCATATGTGACGCTCTTTCGACTTGTAAATAACTCCCCACAACATTTCACAAAGTTTAAGTGTATTCATAAACTATTTGTATTACTTATAGGCTATAAGATTATATAAATAATTAGTTTTATAGTTAAGCAAGTAATATATTCTTTATATTCTTATTTATAACAATCTATAAAGTCTTAGGACTATATTTTTAATCTATTTTCAGGTCCCAAGACTGTCTCCTTGATTTGACTTTATCTAGTTTTGTATATATATAAATTCAGTCTAAAGTGAATGATCTTGGTCATATCTGGAGTCATTAGTTACACAGAGCTGAGTTCTTCTCCTAGTCTTGCTCTCCTCGGGAATGCACTCTGAATTATATAGAGACTCCACCTGATTGCACTGAGCTTACCAGCACATCAAGGACTATGACCTTTTCAAGGCCCTTAATATTGTCACATATGCAAAGCCCTTTTTACAACAGTCACAGATTTGGGGGCTTAGAATATAAGCGTTTTACAGGGACTTATTCTGCTCACCACAGATAGCTTGGGTTACCCAGACTAGGAACGGCAAGAGAATGTCCCACCCACTTGAAGCTCCCTGCTCTGCATCATGAGACATATTTTATATGAGCATGCGGTGAGGTTCTGTGTCTTGGAGTTTTCATTTAACTGCCAGAAAAAGGGCCCAGGAACTTTTGACTTCATCTCCTGAAAACAGCAGTGGCATCTTCCTTGTGGATACCAAGGAAAGAAGGCAAGTTCATTTGCTAAGAGAAAGTTTCTTGGGCTCTCTGACTTCCGAAGTTGAATGATTAATAGCAATTTTCTATTATATTTATAATGTGTTTCAGTAACAAAATCCTCTATTAACAATATTAACTGAAAATGAGTTTTTTTAAAATAAACATTTCACTTAAAATCTACTGGCCTTCTCTATTTTATAGACTGCAGAAAATAATTTTATATTTTTGGATGTTTTCCATGAACTGTAACATTATTAAGAAATGCTTTTGTCAAAAGTGATCCTATAGTGTATGTTTACAAGTTAATTTTTGTCTCTTCTTTCACCGTGCATATGTCTAGCAAAGCTCAAGGAATCTCCACAGGGAGTATGACATTTTAAGAATTCTGAACACAAGATGATTCTCATTTTGAGTTGACCTGCTAAAGTCTTGTCCTGTCCTATGCTGTGCTATTCAAATAAATCAACCATTAGGTTTTCATAGGAATTGCATTTGTATAAAATATATGCTGATAAAGCCATTGGACAATTATATAAAAGTCTTGCATTATTTTGCAGAGAATACACATCTGCCCCCAACTGCAGCGACTGGAGTCACGAGACAGGTAGAACAAGATAAAAGGATTTATGTTTCAATCTCACCAAATGAAGTGGGGCATGTGCCCTCCTTCAAACTATAGGGGGAGGGCACAAACTATAGGGGGAGGGAACATGTTCCACTACCAGGGCTTGAAAAGAAGATGGCAGTGGGAGACCGAGCTGTTTCTTTATAGGTTGTAATATGCAAATCTCAGAAGGGAGATTTAGGTCCTGTGCAAAACAGCAACACATATTGAAAACATTCATAAAGCTAAGTTTGTTCCAAGTGGACTATTAACTGCTAGACAACAATGTTCTCATTTACAATTTAAAAATAAATGGGTCATTTAAAGTAGGTTATCAGCAAATCAAAATGGGAATAGGGAGGTTTATATGAAAGAAGGATGGGACACAGGGAACAATGTACCTGTGAGTTCTGGTGTCTGCAAAGTCTGCACCTGTCAGCCTGGGCACTTCTGAGCAGGCTGCAAGTTTGTGGATGCCTGTCTCTCTGGAGACATGCGTGTGTGTCTGCAGGAGCACTCTAGTCAAGAGAGCAAATATCCACAAAGGAAGTAAAATTCACATTGAGAGAAAGAGCTGGTCAGGGAAAATCTAGGGCATAATTCTTTGAATACATGGCTGTAAGGAAGGCAGAATGATATTTAAAGTACAAAAGGAGTGGCACAAAGGGGTGCTTTCACACTTTCAACACAACTGTAAGAAAACTTGCGATCTGTGAAGTTATTTGTGAATGCAGGGAAGATCTCACGACACTATGAAATATTTCTAAGAAATCAGATACATCTGTATGTGCAGGTCAGCACTTTATCCATATCAAACAGTATCATTTGCATTATTTTATTATTAATAAAGGTACAAATTTATGAGATATCTTAAAATACCACAGTATGATATCAAAATAATAACAATAACTTGTACATAGTACATATGACCTATAGCAACTCATAAGCATTATTATTTATTTATTTTTAGGTCTTGGGGATTGCATCAATAGCCTTACACTTGCCAGGTATATGCTCTACCTCTAAGATATCCCTTCAGCCCCCGTATAAATGTTTTTAAGACTTTTATAGCTCAATCTATTTAATTAAAAGAGAAAAGTTCATTTAAAGGATACAAAGGTTTCCACTGCTAGAAAAAAAATAGTCTTTCTAGGATGTTAATGGCAGTGCTAAAATCATGGAAACCACAAACATACAGATTGTAGAAGAGTAAAAGTGAAAGAAAATACTTTGTGAATAACATGTTACTAATCAAAGCCAGCACTCTAACACTTGGAAGATGTGGAATAAGATGTATATGAAGAACAATATTCATGATACTGAGACAGATAGGATGTGAATTGCCAGGAAACTCTATGCTCTTGGATAGGATGAGCATTTTATAAAACCAGAGCAGTTCATTTTTCATCTTGTTCGACCCCTTTCAGCCTTGCCAAATGGATCCAAATACAAAACACCTATTAACGCTGAGATTCTAAAATAAGAATTGAGTCATCCCTTTTCTTCGGGTTCAATTCACTCAGCTTCTTAGACTTCTCTTGAGCCAGGAAGTTTTATAGGTAGTCATCATTTCTGATTCATTCATTCTTTTGTTCTGTGTCTTAAAAGCTCAGCAGGTTTGGATTTGATAACAGAGTTGCAGTGCTTTGCAAAAATGGTCAACGAATTTTTCTTGAGCAGCAGCATGGTACATAGCAGCAGCTTGGACTGTACTGGCCACAGGCGCCTCGTGTAGCTATTAAGTGCTGTGCAATGGGAGGAGGGCTGGAAAACGTTACCCTGCTTCTGACGTTTTTGAAGTCTGATTCTACAAGTGGGTAGCACTGTACCGACCAGTTCCTCTGAAGAAGGGAGAGTGCGACACTGCCTCATGGCTCCTCTAGATGGGTCGTTACCACTTGTGTGCTCTGCAGCTGCCAGCTGTCCTCTTCTATCAAATTAGCTGCGTTCTAAACCTCCAACCTCCTCCCCTTTGGGCAACTCCATTGTCAATGGAAAGGATCCTGACAGACTCTCTTATGTTTATTTGGAAAAGTGATGCATACATTTTATCTTAAAACCTAAAGGGTTTTATAGTGAAATGTGTATTCCCGTCCTCTATAGCTTAGATTTTCAGCCCTCCCCTCCCAAGAGATAATCATTATTTCACATTTTTGTAGCGAGAAACAGGTGATTGCAGTATGAATGAAGATATAGACATGAAAGCATAAAGATCACAGATATAACTTTATCTCCATACTTCAAAATTAATTAATGTTTTATTTTTAGTACAATTTTTATGTATACAGAATAATTCAGCAAATAAGATAGTTTCACTCCTATACACTTTCTTCTATTATTAACCTCTTGTATTAGTGTGCTACATATGTTAAAAATATGACAATGAATATGATAAAAATATAATGAATTAAAATTGATACATACCTTTAAATATAGTCCATAGTTTACCTATGACTTATTTGTTGTGTTTTACGTTTTTAGAGACTTTGACAAATGCATAATGACATGCATCTACCTTTATAGTTTTTATATAGAATATTTCTATTTGACTGCCTAAGAATGTCCTGTTCTTTATCCATTTACCTCTTCCTTCTTTATCTCTAAGACCATGAAGCCATGGATCTTTTTATTGTTTCTATAATTTTGCCTTTTGTAAAATGTCATATGGATGGAATCATATGTGTGCAGATTTTTATATGGACAAATATTTTCATATCACCTAAGTAAGTACCTAGGAGTACAATCACTGGATAACATTGTAAGACTATGTTTAGCTTTATAAGAAATTTTCAAACAACCAATGTAGCTGTACCATTTTACATTCCTCTCAGTAATGATGTATGCTTCCCTCAATTCATATTTTTACCAATATTTGGTATTACCAGCTTTTTGGATTTCAAGTATTTTAATAGGTACATCAGATTGTTTTAATTTAGTAGATACATTGTTGTTTTAATTTTCAGTTCTCTAATGGCATATGTTTCTGAGCATGTTTTCATGTACTTACTGATATCTGATGTTTCTTTGGTAAGGGATCTGCTTAGTTCATTATTTAATTGTATTAATTATTTTTGTATTGTTAATTTCTAAGTGTTCTTTGTAAATTTTGAATGTAAGTTTTTCACAGGTATAACTACATTTGAGATTTTTACCCCCAGTCTGTGATTCTTCTCTTTATTCCCTAATTGTGTCTTTCACAGAGTAGAAGTTTTTAATTTAACAGAGACTAACTTGTCAAACTTTTCTTTTGTGGATTATGTTTTTGATATTGCCTCAACAGCTAAACACCAATATAAATTTCACCTAGATTTTCTGCTATGTAATGTTCTGGAGATTTTATATTTTTATCAATTAAGTTTTAGCCTGAAGTGCACTTTGTATACTTTTTTTATTTCTTTTGTAAGTTTTTGAAAAAACAATATGAAACATCACAACAGAATAAGAGAATAACAACAGTTAATACACTGTATATCGATATCTTAAAAGTAGTTACTTACAGTAAAAGACATAGACAAAAGTGTTTCTCTCTTACAAAAAAGAAACAAGCATTTTATCACAAAATTTTCTTTTCAGTGAACCAACAGAAACTAGTAACATAAATGAAACAAGTCAGTATATATAGGAAAATATTTTTGAAACAATGGAGTAGGTAATTTGGGGAATTATTTGAACTTCCTATTTCCTATTTAGCATATTCATATTGAGAGAAAGAGAGAGAGAGAGATTCTCATATAAGAGAAACCATGAGATATATAAGCTTATATGTTTGACTTATTTAACCTAACATTTTGTTCTCAAATCGTATTCATATTTACCTAGAAATGACTCAAGTTTATCTTTCTTTATGCCAGAGAAGTATTCCATTGTGTATAAATACCGTATTTTCCTTATCCATTCATCTGTTGATGAATATATATGCTATTTCCAAGATTTAACTTTTATAAATTGTGCTACTATAAGCATGGGTATGCATGTATCCCTAAAATATGACTAACTCTTTTGGGAAGATACTTACAAGGGACATAGCTGGGTCAAATGGAATTTCTATATTTTACCCTTTGAGGGATCTCCAATGACTGTACTAGTTTACATTGCTATGAATAATGTAGAAGAGTTGCTTTCCCCCTACATCCTCACCAGGATTTGTTATTTAGTTTTTTGATTATAGCCATTCTTTCTGGGATAAGATAGTGTCTCAATGTAGTTTTAATTTGCATTTTTCTAATGGCCAGTGATGTTGAACATTTCTTGTATATTTATTGGGCATTCGTAATTCTCATAAGTGTCTGTTCATTTTGGTTGCTCATTTTTTTGATTAAGTCTTTTATTTTGGGGAGTGTAATTTTTTTTTTTTTGGTTTTCATGAAAAGCATAATGACTGGCTCTAGTTTCACTTTTTGGCATATGGATATCACTCCTATTTCTACTGAATTGTTTTTCTCCTTTGTCAAAGATGTGTTTGCACGTGCATCTGTTTCTGAACCCTCATTCTGTCCCATTGACCAGTTTGTCTATTCCTTCACTGATACCATGCTGTAGTTTCCTAGAAAGTTTTAAAGTCAGTCAGTGCCAATTCTTTGACTTTCTTCTTCTTTGGTATTGTGCTAGCTTTTCCAGATCCTCTATTTTTGACAAAAGAATTTAGATTCATTTAGTTGATAGTACAAAATAAATTGCAATTTGGGTCACATTGCATTGAATCTTAGAATGATTAACTCATATATTCTGTGCATGTGAAGGGGCAGTATAGTGTGTGCCACACAGTATGTGCTTAATAATGGCAGTTGCAATGTTGTCTAACTTTTCCATTTTAGCAACTAAAAGCTAAAGTTAATAGAATGAAGGAGAAAGTGCAGAAGACGACATCAGAAAAACTCATGGTAATTTTGTCTCACAGGGTCTTAGAAAAAGCAGAAAGAGGAAGTACACATTTTTGCATAAACAAAATATTAGTGTTTTCAAAGCTCTAGGAAAAAGAAAGATAATTATCTTAGCACTTACAACATTCAAATTTCACAATGAGAGCTAAGCATTCTCAAAATGAGTAATAAAATACTTGACAGCTTCTCAAGGGATAGAAGCCTAATACTTCCCGAAGTTTCTTTTTGTTTGATTTTCAACAGGAAAAATTCTAAATTTTCATTTTGAAGTATATAACATCTAATCTAAAAGGGAAAATCTTTCTACTTGCATTGAACACCATCTATATAATGTAATCCTTTCAGAGACTATTGTTAAAGCATTGCTAAATTATGCTTTGTTTTTACCACTCCAAGAATAAATGAATAATGCCACCTCCATTGAATTTTCCTATTGAATTTCCAGATGAGTTACTATCTGCTGTAGTCAAAAGTACCATTTCCCCCTATATTTCAGTTTTCTATAATTATATTGGGACTTAACAATGCTTTTGGCTTTGGAGTTAGAATTTTGTGTGTGTGTGTGTGTGTGTGTGTGTGTGTGTGTGTGTGTGTGTGTGCATGTATTGTACGGCATTTTATGTTCTTAGGAAAATGCAATTAGAATAGTGTATAGTAAAAACAAAATGGAATATGGTAAAAATTTCTATAGCACTCTCAACTAACCAGTCAACCAACCAACACATCTCTCACTTCACTAGTATCTTCAAAATAATGAAGACAGAAAACCTTCCTAGCACCCTGAATATTTGAACTTTGCTTCTACGAAAAAAGAAGACAAGCCCTCATTCTACTCTCAGAAGGGCAAGAATGAAGCTTTTCTGTTGCCAAACATATCCTTTTTTCTATTTAGCATAAACAAAAATATTGAGAGTAGAAACACCTCTACTTTCTCTCATTTATCTGAGTCAGAGTTGATGAGAAATCATTAAACTAAGATCAGAGTAGACTTCATCCTGGGCTACTTTTCTATTATGTACTAAATGGTGCCCACAGAACAGTAGGGCTGTAGAGTGACATAATGTGACTAAATTACAAATGATTACTTTAGATAGGGCATTTACAAGTTGATGTATTTTTTCTACTTTGAGGAGCTACTTTGACATATGATTTTCATAGTAGGCAAACAGCAATCAAACAACTTGAGCCAAGGGAAGCATGGGTTTGGAGTGTGTGTACATTCCCTGATCCCAGTAATCTTTCTTGTTCTTTTAAGCCATTTTGCCATGTCATTCTTGTAACCAAACTAGTGTTGGGATGGGAGAAGAATTATTTCCTTTAAGGAAAAGTTGTAAGTCCTTTAGAGTAGCAACTTCATTGGGTCCTATTTCTAAAAATCACATAGGAAAAGCATCTAAAATAAATGTCAAACTGAATGGCAATATCGGTTGGGATCATGGCAATAAATAGCCAGATACCAAGCTGGGATTTAGAGAATGTACTGGCCCTTGTGTGTAGGTACAGGTGGGGCTAAGAGTATCAACAGGTATGTCAAGGAATTCAGAGACTCAGAACCCATTACCACTCCTAATCATGAGGGGATTAAAAAGGGGCAAATGTCATCACAGACAGGAAGTGCTGGAGCCCAGGATGACATGAGCAGCGACTTCCAGAGTCCCAAACTTATGAAAGAAGAGAGCAGAGGAAGAAATATCCCAAGTTTTCTCTGCTTCTCAAATCTCTCTTTCATCTCCTACTGGCAAGGCTAACTAGAAGTCAGAGGGCACTGGTGGTCAGTTCATATGGTTAGAAAGAGTTGAATTCCTGGGTGAAAAACAAGGCAGATTGGAAGAAACAAACAGCACAAAATGTGGAACAGCCTTACAGCCCTTCTGTGCGAGTGAACTATGATGTTTGCTCTGGTCCTGTTCAACATTTCTAACCACTGAGGTCAAGAAATAGTGCCAGCATATCAGATCCATGAACAGTAAAGTGTTACAATCAGTGTAGGTGTACCTACTTTCAATAAAAACACACTTGGAGAATTAGAGAGTTAAGCAATTTGCAAAAGTAACACAGCTGTAAGTGTATAGAATTGAGATTGACCTCAGTGTAAAGAATTAAGATTGACCTCATACCTAGGTCTGAGATCCTATTTTCTACTTCTTAAATTTGTTACCACTTGTTATAATTATTTGATGAGCCTTGAGTTACTCAAAGTATAAAAAAATACAAAAATAAATTTTGTGCATCATTTCGTATCTACTTGTTAAGACCTAAATTAATTTACATTTTACTTTTATGACTCTTACTGGAATGTTTTTTCCTCTAGGGTTTAGTTTTCATTTCTTTTTGATAACAGCTTAAATTCTTCAAAGCTGAAAAAAAAATCCCATTTTTGAATCATGTTTTTTCTGATATTTTTCATTTGAAATATATTATGTCCTACATATGCTCTCTAATTTGCTAGTACATAAAAATATTTATTTTTCCTAAAAACTAACCAGGACATCTCAAAATATAACATATTTTTATTTATTATCAGTGGTGCAATCTGTCCCCTGGATTGCCCAAAGTCTACAAACTCATTCCTGAAATCAAAGTCATTTCATACTTTTTTTGATTCATTCTCTACATTAGTGTTCAGAAAACAATTTGTTTTCGGTCAGCTCAGTGAATCAGTAATGTTTATAATGCTGCCTTCATGGTCACATATTAGAATAGTTTCCTAATGAATTTTTTCATAAAGTATTGTAAATATCAGGATAATATACTACATATAGGCTTAGATTTATTATTGCTATGTCTTAGAAAAAATTTTCTAAGGTTCTCCTGATCAAATATAGACTCCATAGATTTAACCATAGAGGTCTTATATTTTAATCCTAATGTAGAATTCTTAGCTCATTTCTAATAGTTATGGGGCTAAAGTATAGAGTATGGGCTGAAGTTTGTGCCTGGCATTAATAAAGGACACAATTCAGCATAGACGTTAAACATGAGGAGTCTATAGTAAAATTCAAATGTTGAATTTTCTATCTATTCTCATCATCACTTTGGATAAATTAGGTAATCCTCTTAAGTTGCACTCTAAATTGAGATTTAAAAAAAAAACTACCTCACTGAATGTAGAGTTCAGTAAATAGTATAAGTCTGTTGTTAAGCACAGTGTCTATTCTGCTTGATAAATGTCAGCTAGACTTTGATATTAAATATGCGTCAGTAACCATTAATGCAGTCCATGGTGCTAACAGATACTGGGCATGTGGGCAGCACTCCATGCAGGCTGGTCAGCCCTCGTTTTGATTCATGGCCTCAGCTTTACCCAGCAAGGGCATAAGTATACCAGAATAAATCTATACCGATTACTGGAGAAAAAAACCCAAAATATCTGCCCCGTGGGCAGGTCAGTCAGTAGGGTCACTTTCATATACAGAGAGTAATATTAATGCTAAGTCCTTCTGCTCAAAAGTTACATGTGCACCTGCAGTTAACTGTGCTACTTGAAGGAAGCCAATGAATTAGCAGAAACTTAGAAAAGTTAGAAAACTAAGGAAGGAGCAAACTTAGAGGGGAAAGGAATTTCCCAAGAATAAGTTTTAAGAAGCAGTTCAGCGAGGCTACTGCCATAGAGTTCTTTATAAGAAGGGCTAACATGACTTGAATTGTTGGTACTTACGGTATCAAGCAATATTTTCACATGTGATTCCTTATAATTGCAAATGTGTGAATTGGTTTCCTTCCAGTAAAGAAACACTGTTGAGTAGAAATTAAAAACAAAGCCAGAAGATAAACACTCTTTACTGGTGCCTACTCCGCTTCCGCCAAATGTTGTATAAATCATGGAAGGATATTAGGTTCAGATTATCAGCTCGCCGGGGGCATAGCACAGCAAAAACAAACATCTCCTGGTAATGTGGTTTCCTTGGTGATGTATGAGTATCATAGAGAGGTGACAGCATCCAAAGAACCTATGAAGACAAGGGTTTGATTCTGTTCTGGTTCCTGTTATTGGTTTATTGTTCGGCATAGTCAAGTGGGAGAAGTCCCTTGATGAGAACTGGGGATGACGCCTCACTCAATTAGTGTTTTGAAAAACAGACCATGATATCAGAACTTACTTATCATTTGTGATTTTCTTCAATGTGAGAGCTCTTTTAAAGTACACAAACTTATCAGGATAACTCAAAAATCTAATCATCCTCTTGCTTGCCTGCAGGAGAAAAAGCACATTAATCATCGTTTAGAATAATTTTTTAAAACAAAGATTAACAGTAAAGTAGCATATTAACATTTTTTAAAGTATTTTTACACTACTGGGTACTTTAACTTACAATATGTCTCCAGACAGCTGTAAAAGTGAGGATAGCTAAGATAATTACCTCCCTATCTATGAAGCTTTAAAGACCCCAGAATGAATTAACGG
>RJWT010027299.1:0-15563 GCA_004365215.1 Cuniculus paca | reverse complement strand
TTTTTGATTTGATTGGTTTAAGTCTGTTTTCTACTGTTTGACTGCAATATGTGAGAAGATAGGAACACCTTTTTTGAAGAAAACAAAGGACATTAATGCAGCCATTGCTGATTTCTTGTTGTCTGATTTGAAAGCCTGTAATACTTTCATTCTTTTGTTTTATCTGGTTTTATGTTATTTTGTTTTGAGTTTATTGTGTGTAAATGTATGAACAACCATTTTGAAGAAAACAAGAGACACTAGGGTAGCCATTGTTAATCACCTGTTACTAGGTTTTGAAGACCTGTATTGCTTGCAGTGTTCTGTTCTGAAATTCTTTGTTGTGTTTAACTCTATTCTGTTTTGTTTTGTTTTGTTTTGTTTTATTCTCTTCAAAATAAAAAAATAAAAAAATAAATTTGACACCTCTGGATATTTCCAAGCATTAAACATTTTTATGTGCCCCAAGGGCCATGTTCCTTTGTCATTGTCAGCATGTCAGTGTCATAGCATTGTTCAATATAATAGGAACTTCTTTCCAGTCAAGCTTCATAGCTACTATGCAGCTGTCCTCTCAGAATCACAGCTCTGCTTAACTCTCCATTTCCTGATTGATCTTATCTCTGACTTTATGTAAATTTTCTTCCAAGGTCTATACACCTGTTCTTCATCTGTCTGAATCCAATATGCATTTCATTGAGGAGCACTTAGAGATAAGGTTTTGAAATATTTCCAAATCTTCATTTTCCATTTAAGAAATGGCATTTAAGCAGTGAAGCATTAATGTTATTAATATATCTCAGGTAAAATTAGTATGCAATAAAAAATCCTCTGACAATATTACAAAAAATGTATTTTATTTCAAATTCAGTTATTCATTTATAAGCAATTGGCAAGGCTGTCTGATTTCAGATCTGTCTGCATTTATGAAACTTTTCATGAATTATTTGCAACACTCACAGTTGACTACTAACATCATGGACTAGTTGAAATTAAACAGTAAGCAGTAGTTTCACTTTACTTGAAAGTACCTCTTTTTAGAAAGATTCAGGTTGTATTCTCAGGATTTATTAGGACAAAAGAATAATGTCTACAAGTGCTTTAAGAATTTTAAATTTTTGAAACTATTGGGGATACAAAGTAGGGTCTTTTCATGAAACTGCATCCCCAGTTATTTTATTTTATTTTTTATGATAGACTTGCTGAATCGCTAAGTTACCCCTTCTACCTCAACATCACAAAGTATTGGAATTACAGGTATGCACCTACAAATCCAGCTTGCTATTTATGTTAAACTCATTTTCTTCACTGTCTTTTTCTTTTCTCTGACAGAGTGTGTTTCTAAAGTTGGGCAGAAATAATCAATTCTCTGTAAAGCATTAGATTTAATAGTATAGATTAAAGAACAAAAATTAAAATATATCATTAGTACTTTTAAATTATTAGTAAATTATCATTAAAATAAAATTGACAAACCAAATAAAAATAAGCCTTTTAAAATACATCTTTCTTCTGAAAGGGTGTGTTCTACAATGCTAAATACACTATTTAGGAAATATTGCAGTAAGGCTAGTAATAAATATGTATGAGACATTAACATTCACATGGGATGATAAAATATATTGACTATTTTTAAAAACTTACATATTAAAAAGTGTTTGGGAACATAATATGCTAAAGTAGACCATGTAACCAACAAAAATATACATAATACTATAAAGTAGCATTGGTGTCATTAGGTGACATCATATTGTAGCTTATCTGCATGTTAGCAATCAATTTATAAAGTATTTCTCCACTTCAGAAAGAGAAAGAAGTAAGTATGTAAGTAGGGCAGCTCAATTGTTGACATATTTAGGTTCACATATCTAAAGGACACAAGTGTTGATCTGTTTAATAGGTTTTGATGGCCATTGGCATCTGAGGAGAGATCAAACACTCACATTTTAAATATTGAGACAATAGGGAATCTGGGATACCTAATACTTGGGGACTGGAGGATGATCCAAAAGCCAAGCGACAAGTCGTGAATTTCAAAGTCTAAGTGATCACGAGTCTCATGTGTATCAAAAAGTTCTAGACAATCAAGACATTCACGGAGCTATTGCTTTCCAGTTAAAACATTACTCATTCTTTTAGAGTCCTTTCATTGGGATGACAGACACAGTGCTACATATATAGCATTCAAATAAACAGTAGATTTAAAAAATGGGAATTATGCAAACAATTGGTCTCACTTCAGAATCTTCTATTAGATCTCAATTATTCTGTAATGAATAGATGGTACATAAATTGGTTGATAATTAAAATATTGATCAAAGTATAACAAACAATTATGGTGACATTTAGACTGGGAATAAGAGGGTCAGGTTTGTCTGTTTTGTTTTTTGTTTTTACTGGCAATTACTTAGGTAGATGTCGGAGAAAGCACTGTTAACAAAATATATTGGATGTTTATGGCAGAATTATTTTGATTTCTAATTCTAGTGCTGGCAACCTTATATACTCTAAACTGAATTACATCTACACAGCCTTGATATGCACAGTATATTTGACTGATATTTAAGAGCGTCAATTCTCTGAAGTTGGAAGTTTTGGTGCACACTTTTAGTCCAGCTACTCAGGAGGCTGAGGTGGAAGGATCTCAAGATTGAGCTCAAATTGAATAATTTAGTAAGACTCTCTCAAAATAAAATTTAGAAAAAGGAACGGGTATACAGTTGATAATATGAGGCTTGCTTGTCATGTGTGAGGCTGTGGGTTCCTTTCCCAAGAACACACACACACACACACACACACACACACACACACACACACAGTATCCATTCTCTGGTTCAGTATAGATGAAACCACTTTCTATTATGTTATATCCAGATCATTTATATATTTATTTTTACTTCTTAATCCCTATAAATATTTGAGTCTCAAAATTATAATGCAGAAACACTTCCCTCGTGCATACCTGCATCTAACCAAAAGGGTATTGTGGCTATGTTCAGAATTTGAAAATAGAATCCTGATTATTAGCCCTAATTCTGTTTTCTCAACTTCTCTACCTCTTAAATCACTAAGCAATCCACTAAGAGGTTCACACCCACACAGCTGCCAAATCAATTCATATATTAGTCAGAAAGATTTGTTAAATAAGCACAGACCTTTACTAAATGAGCCTTTAAATGATGTCTCAAACTTAAACTAAGAAATAGTGTTAAAATGCTTCACTTTGAGTAAGCTGTGTAAAAAGTGAGAGCTTTTGAACTCCTCATATTGAAAGAATCCAGAAGTATTCACATTCCCCAATGTGTTAGCCCATTGTTACTTTTCTGTAACTATTAAATGAATATGTTCATATTTATTTTGAATATATTAACTTATAAAATTTACTTGGGAAGTAGTAAAACATGCAAGCATTCCAACAATATTCATTTATACATCATATTGTGCAGTGCTGAATGTAACAGGAACTGAGAATATTTGGTTGGAAATTTTGAATTAGAATAGGAAGACTATTCATGCAGAAAGTGCACACTCAAAAGTTACAGAAGCTTGGTAATATTGGAAGATTATTTCATAGAGTTTGAGAGTGCCTGAACTGAAAGTTACAGATTTAACAAGTGTGTAGAAGAAGCAATTTGTAAACTTCAATTTAGTATGATGAAAATTGTTCACCATGAAAGTTTTGATGTTTGATATATATGATACCCAGTTAACAGAATAGTTGGGTGGCTAGGGAAAAATGTCAATGTTACTGACTTTGGAATCAGACCTGGCTACTGGCAGAGCACACTTCTGAGTGTTCCTGAATGTGCCATGGAGTTATGATTTTGGGTATTATATATGAGGTCCCTGAACCATTTCCTTGCTGGTGCACTTTCCTAGCTATGATTCCATAATACTATAAAGTTTCCATGTTTCCATGAATGGAGCAGCAATTTTCCACCATGCCCTTGGGCCATGAGATACCTCACTTGGAGCCAGTTCACCATGGACTGAACCCCTGAATCCTTACACCTTAAACTACTTCTTCTTTAAATTAAGTGAAACTAAAACACTCTTCTAGTAGTAATGGTTTCTTTTAATTAGAAAAGTCCCCTAGAGGAAACTAAATGACAGAAAGGAATTGAACATCATATATTGTAGCTAGATGCCCTATCCGAGTATAGAACAGTTTAAAATTTTTTATGACTTTTATAATGTAGCTCTCCCTTTCACCAATTGTTATTATAACATTGATGTCTCCATAGATTAGTGTATCTACTTATGTGATTACTTTTTACACAAAATATATTTTTGATTTATTTTCCTAGATATATTTTGAGATTCATACAAGTTGCTGTATACATAAGTAGTTCATTTCTTTTTATTTTTAAATATTGCATTGCATGTTTGTATAAGAATAAATGTTTTCCATAGTCTGTTTCTGTTTCTAGACTGTTATGAGTAATAGCTGAGGTGATGCGCTTGTAATTTTAAGATACTGATGTAGTAGAGCTTGGGGGTGTGTAATAAGATCCAGATTGAGCACCAATGGAAAAGTAAGGGTGACAGTGAAAATAATTTGACTGAAAAATACAATAATAAGTCAACTTAATTGCAAATTTTGGCAGGCTTTTGACATTCCAAACTCCTTGGATTATTAAAGGAGATAGAGCAAAAAAAGAAGGTATAATTTTGAATGAAATAAAAAAAAAACAGGAAATCAGAATTACATAAACCATCAGTGAAAACTCTGAAAGTATCCTTAAAGGAGATAAAAAATTTTCTAGGAGAGCCTCAGTTAGAAACAGTCTGAAAACAGGCATGATAAACAATATGATACTGCTCAGCATATTTAACATTTTAGTATTGTATATGATAGAATATGTTGCACATAGTAAGAAACTGGGATGAATCTTTGGATCTTAAGATAATTCTAAGATTCATGGAGACCTAGACCTCAAGATGATTAGGTAAAAAAGCATATTTTGCCTATATTTTAAATGGAATAAATTTCACAATATAGATGGTCCTGTTGCTTTCAGATGAAATTATTAAAGATACTGAATCAATTATAGTTCAGGCTCAGGAGAAATAAATAAAATTTGGTACTATTCAATGATTTTGTACATCCATAGAAAAATTTTTTTCCAGAAAGTTAGAAAGAGATGTTATGGGCCAACTTTGAGAGAAAAGTCGTATATCAAATCATGTTGTGAAATGATATAAATTCTTTCAAAGTGGCTTAAATCTTCTGTACAACTCAATTTGTTAATAACTTCAGTATCTTCTCTAAAGTATATTTTTGCATTTCTCCATAAGTTTTTTCAATGTTTTGCAACATAAGACAGCACAAAACTGTAATTTAACAATTTCATTTTCCATAATCTTTCCTTCTACATGCTGATTTTGAGGTGAATTAATGGGCCCCAGCTGCATTTGCTAAAACCAATAAGATATAAAAGGAGTGCTCCAAGTTGTTCATTTTACAGGTCAAAATCTGAATATAATCCTATCAACTGCTTATTTTTTCAATTTTTTTTTTTGGTACTGGAAATCAAACTCGGGACCTTGTGCTTACCAGGCAGGCACTTGTGCCACTGAGCTATATTCCCATCCCTTATCAGTTGTTTATTGCATCTTTCTTTCATTTTTGTCTTTCTACATAAGACCTGTATGACGGATCAGCTAATGTGCCCCAACATTTTATGTCCAGAATGAAGATTACCAGAGTAATAGGCACCCTATTTTATTTAATCCATTTGAAAGAAACAGAGAGTCATTAAAGTTTTGTGAATAAACTGTCTGCTTGAGGAATAAATATTTGTAAGAACACAACTCATTGGTTACAACAGTAAAGATAGATTAAAGAAATAAAAGAAAAACAAATAAATGAGTTAAATGTGATGATTATAGCTCAAGAACATGAAAATAAGGCACTATGTTAAGAATTTTTAAGATACAATGGATACATTGAATTGAATATACTATCTTTATTTTGGAGAAAATTTTAAAGTGCATATAAAGGATAATTGATTAGAAACAGTTAAATCACTGCAAAGGGCTTGGATGCATCCTGAAAGCATGATGCCCCTTTACTCTCATGACGCATGTGCTCCGGGTCTTCGCTGGGGATGTTCATTGAAATAAGGCACAGTAGTCAAGCAGCTATTACAGGAACAGAGCATAATCATAAATTAGGTGGGGTATATATGTTTTATACAATTAATTACAAGTGGCGTTACCGTGTTGAATAACTTTACAATATATATGTTGAATAACTGTACAAAATATGTTGAATAACTTTACAAAATATCTGCCATCCAAATTGCATCCTGTATTGATAGCAATGGCTTAAATAAAAAGAAAACATTTCAAAATTATTTTTCTGAAAATAATAAGAAACTTGGTTTTTCTTACTGTCTGCAATCCATTACTAATTATCTTTAAAATAAAAGATAGCAAAGCACTGTGATTATTATTCCCATTTCATTGAATTTCAAGTAACTCCCCCAGATACAACTATTTTGTATGCAAATATTTTACATAGTTGCTTACATACCATTCAAATGCATTGTAGCCTACACATTTTTCCCTAGTGTGTGTAGAAATAATATCACAATCATGACCCTAGGAAATGAGGAAATGAATGAAAATACAGAAAAGTCCACATAAATGTTCAAACTAATCCTAAATTTTGACTTGATGTAAAAAATATAGAAAAATCTCCACACTGATTTCCACAGTGGATGTATCAGTTGACATTCCCACCAACAGTGAAGGTTTCCTGTTTCCTCACAACCTTGCCAGCATTTGTTATTGTTTGATTTCTTGACAGTACCCATTCTATCATGAAGATTCCTCAGAAAACTAGGACTAGAGGTTCCATCTGAACCAACTATTCCATTTCTTCATATATTCCCACAAGAATTAAAAGCATCATACCACAAGAATATATGCACATTCATGTTTATAGCTGCACAATTTGTAATAGATAAATCTTCGAAACAATCCAAATGCCCATCAACCAATGAATGGATAAAGAAGATATGTTCTTTTTGTTTGTTTACTTGTTTTATGCAATGGAGTATTAGACATAAAGAAGGATAAGCTTAAGACATTTCTAGGTAAATGACTGACTCTGAGATCATACTCTTAACTGAAATAAATCAGACACACGTGTAGATCCCACATTGTCTCTGTGATATGAGAAACAGAAAGTCTAAATAAGGAAAAAAACTTTTAATACTTATTGTGGAATAGAAATTTTTCAAAAGGTAAGAAAAGTAGAGTGGGGGAAGGGGGAAAGGAAGGAAGGGAAAAGAAAAAAATGAGAAAAGAAGGGTAAAATGGAAACAAAGCTTTGTAGATAAGGAGAGGAAGAGGGCTTAAGGGGAGGGAAAGAAGGGGAAAACAAGTGGAACTAAGATATATCATGTACAAGTACAAATTCCCTATAATGAATACTATCATGGTTATCTAAGTTGTGCCAATAAAACTTAATAAAAACTATATAGGAGATCCATGGTATATAAATTTATTCTATTTGAAATTGTACGCAAATAGAAAATGTGCTAGGGAATAGAGTCATTATTTCCTGCTGGATCTTTGGGATTTTTTTATAATGTTCCCTAAAGAATCAGACCCTCTGCAAGTTCAAAGTTTATTCCTCAAACAATGGAGTACATTTGGAGGATGCTGTCATGCTGGGGTCAGCATGGAAGAATTGCCTACATGGAGAGGCAGGACAGAGACATAGATATAATCACAGACTTTTATGTCTTGGCTACAGACTTCGAATGTCTTGAGTATACTCGAATATGAGAAAAATAAGGCAAAGGGACCACAAAACTAAATAATCTTTATACTGGTAAGGCAAGAATATGAGGAAAACAGTAGCACTCTGAGAGAAAAAGTGACTGAATATTAGACAAAAAGGTACATGTCTGAGGAGAAAATTAATATCATAGAAATTCACATTGCCTTCCTAGTTCGGAAAAATTTATTCTCCAGAACCTTGGTAGAAATCCATAGAGAGATGAAAATACTGCAAATTAACTATTATCAAATATGTCATGTGGTAGGAAATGAGATATAAAATTGAATTTCAGTTGACATACACAATCCATTTTTGCAGACTATGTGTGGAATAGATTCATTCAGTCTGTGTCATTTGTTTACAATAAAAATTGTCAATTAAAAGGAACATATTCTTATAACCATTATAACCATTATATTTGCAATCATTTTTATTTTAGAATTATTCTTTAAATATTAAGTACTTGAAAAGATTTGTCTCTGGAACTTTTAAAAACTTCTTTCTTCTTTTCCACAAAACTTCTTTCCAGAGGAAGTCAGAACTATTCCATTATCCCTACTTATTTCTATATTTGATTGCTTCAGTTAGAGCTAAACACCAGTCTCACGCTTAATATCCTACAGGTAACTGGTCACAATCTGTGTTTGAATTCTTCCATTCAGGAACTAATTTTGTGTAGTCATATTCAGAAAGAGTGCCAAACTTAACTTCATGTTCCATTGTGGTCCCTTTGAAATTATAGCTGGTCACTGAACTTATGAATAAAATCCACTGTGGCAATGAAACATGTTATGGAAAGTTGAAGTTCTAAGTGCACTATACCCATTCACCACTCCTTTTCATTCCTCTCGAATATGATTTTTTGGTTGCACATGAGTACAGAATGTGAAGCCAAAATCCACAGATCATTTGGGAAGACTCAAAGCAAGTCTTGGTTAGAGTGTTTGGCATGGTTAAACAGAAAAATAAAGCAATGACCTTCTAAGAAAAACAAATAACAAAGGAAAGTTTTCCTTCCTTCCTTTCATCACTTTCTTCTAGTCAGCCAAACATATGACACTGAAATGATGGCATTTAAGAAAAAGGAGATGAACAAGCTAATAGTTTATTTGTCTTTCAGACCTTCGATATTCATTGGTGAGCCACTGGTACAGTGTGGGTGGAATGTGCACATTTCAAGAAGTTAATTAAAAATTTGTGATATTTGCAGCAGTCCCACCATTCTGAGAGTTAGATCCTTGTATTTACACATGGTATTGCACAATATAAAAAAATCATGTAACTTTAGTAGTGGTTTTAAAGTTAATATTTTATTAGCATGTAATAATATTAACTAGCTAATAAAAATCAACATGATAAGCTGAAAAAGTGATGATTCAGTACACTTTCAAAAGTTATATTTTATTATATTAATTAAGCTATTTTCCTGGTATATTCTGGCTTTTAAGAAATTCTCAAAATGTTCAGTATGCACTGTCTTCCAGTTAATAGAGTATGACAACTTCACATTTTTTAAATTTCAAGTCAGATAAAGGTAATTTTTATTACAAATAAAGATGTTCCTGCAATGGTTAAATTTAGATGCTAACTGAACTGAACCATGGGTATGCCAGATTATACCTTATTTATAGACACGTACATGAATATGTTTCTAGATGAGGTTGGTATTGAATCACTGGGTTGACTAAAGTTTGTGTCCCAATATAGGTGGGTTTCACCCCATCCCTGAAGTATTGAATAGAACAAAAGTCTGAGATAGGAAGAATTTGACATTATTTTTCTGTCTCTCTTATTGAGCTACATCTTCCCATCAGTGTTCTCGTTCCTTGGGCTGTGGTTTCTGCCACTGACTTCCCTGTTTCCAGCATCTGCAACTTAGGCTCAGCAGCACTCTCCACTTTCCAGGGTCTCCAGCTTGCAGCACACAAGCCATGGAACTTCTGGGCCTCCAGAACTCAAGACACGAATCAGTTCCTTATGTGTCTGTCTGTCTGTCTGTCTTTCTATCTACCCGGCTGTTGGTCTATCTAGGCTCTGAAAAACCCTGAATAACATAGCTCAAATCCAAAATGACTTATTTCTTGTCGACATATGATTTCAGCAAATTGAGAAAAATCAAACTTCAGCAAAACACAGGGAGTTGATTTTACTATGAATTTACAATGGCTAAATAAAGAACTTTCATGAGAATTATCTAAAAAGCACAGGGTAACACGACGGTGGTGGGAATTTATTGCACAATTGGAAATTGCCATTTTAAAAGCAGCATAAAATGCCCAACTTTAGGTTACATTTTATTAATGTCATCCCATAAAGAACTTGTCACTTACACTGGGAGGATATCTAAGTTAGAAGTGAAATCTAGATGATGATTTAAAAATCGTTCAGAAGAAATCCATATATTTATATTTATGTGAATGTTTCATAATACAATGAATGAGCAACTCTGCATGTAAGGTTATGGCAATCAATTCGAGTCAATAGAGTCACTCGTAATCACATTTTTAGAATAACAGTACCTGGAGGATTGACTGTATACCAAAGCCTCATTGCCAAGTTAAAAAAAGTGAGATATCTTGGTATATTTCTGGGTTTTTACTAAAAAAAAAATTTTCTCAAATCTTAGATTAAAAACAAATATATATATATATATATATATATATATTTTCACACACATAAGAGGCACAGTCAAGATTCAAGATTCCTGGGGGAAAACTATCTTTTCCTCTCACCTTGGAGCCCAATAGAGTAAAAATGTACATAATGATGTTGTGATTAAATCTATGATAGGAATAAATTCTATTTTAAAGTTTAAAATGTTGCTTTATGTGATAAAATGTTTGAATAGAGATAAAATTTTCTGGTACAATAAAGATTCACAGAAATATTCATTGACATTCAAAAAATCTTATTAAGAGTATATCTTCAAACATAATCTCAAAGATAAGAAAAGGTAATTTTTTTATAGATATAGTAGATTTCCTTAATTAACTATTGAGTTATACCACTAGTCAGACAAATTGAAATTAAAAGTGGAGTTATTGTCTCAAGTAGTAATTAAGGGGACTACACATCTGAACTGGTCAGGCTTACTTAGTTATACAAGGCATATTTTTTTCCACCAGCTAGATCAACTATTACAAAAAAAAAAAATCACTGTGTTCGACCTCAGGAACTGTACACGTTTTTTGAGAACAATTAACTAAAGGATTTACTAAGAGTAAAATTGAATAAAATCTGTGAGTTCTGTTATTGTTAAATAGCGGACTAGTAAAGTTACAACTTAATGTCATGAAGGGTTAAAACCGTAAAATGTTTAATTGAGAAAAGTGATTTACAACTGATTTCATGTCATTTCTAACACAGGCCAATAGTTCAATGATTACTTAGACAGTGCAAAGAAATAGCTTTTTAAGATGAAATCTATGCTTTAATTGTACCTCTTTCAAAAGATCTCTAAGGAAAAGGACTGGGTATGGTAACCAAACCACAGGAAAGTGACGAACATGGCAATTATGAAAACTTACATATATTTAAGGGAATGTGGGTGAGAGGGTATGGGAGTTGTCCCAGGACAAAGGCATCTAATTATCTTACTTTCATCAGTAATAGGGAACTCTTCTCCTTATATGTGAGCAAATAGTGAAAACCAGGAAATAAAAGAAAAAAAAACTACATAAGATTTTAATTTTTGGCTTAGAATAAAAAGAGGAAATTCAAATTATCATGATCACCAATGCTAATTGACTGTAGCAATAGGTAGATGTGTCAGAAAAACCACCTCTTTTTTCTTTGGAATAAGAAAAAGCATTCTCAAAGACTTGAAGTCAGTTTGAAAGCTGCTCAGCTAAATTCTGCGCAGTGGGATATATTTAAGAGCAAACCATTACTAAGTCTTTCTTTAAATTCATTGTAGGTGATTCTTCTACTTCCTTTTCTATTTTCATATTTCCATGGAGGCACTGAGGTAAATAAGGTTGTAGTTTAGATCCTAAATGTACCCCAAAGCTTTTGCATTGAAGACTTGTTCCCCAGCTGATGCCACTATCAGGAAGTGCTGCAAACCGTAGCAGTAGGGGCTATTTGGGACCAGGACTTTGAAGGTTATGTTGTGACCACACCTCTCTGCTTCCTGAGCAAATTTGTACTACTGCATGTTCCAAGCATGAACTTCTGCCAAACTAATGGCCCTAAATGCAAGGGACCAAGTCTATTTTGTTGTTGCAGGATTAGCAAGGAAACTGTGGAGGAAGCAGTGTCACTGTTCCCTAGTTGCCAAGTTGTCAGCGTCTGGTGACACAGAATATAAAGTGCATTTATTACTTAGAAATATTCAGCAAACGGTAACAAAAGCCCAGAATTCTTTGGGAGCTGGAACCTCACCGCTTGAGAAAGTCATTTGAGGCAGGTGGATTCTCTACTCTGTGATCGTTTGTGCCAAAGTTAAAACTTCTCAGACAGCAGCCTGTCCCGGGTCTTATTCTGTGAGTGTCTGTGAACCACTGATGTAAAGCATTCAAGAACTTTACATTTCTCAAGGAAGACTCAAAGAGTCCAGGCTGTTTGGGACCATTCCTCTGTATCTTACAATTTCGCACTCCTAGTGGATTCTATAGCTATTCTTGGGAACCATAAGCAAGGTAAAATAAAGATCTAGGTCCAGCCTAGACCTGCAGCATTGTTTCATCCATAAAATGTTTAAATATTCGAGACCTACAAAGATCCTTGGTACTGATGCTCTTTGAGAGGAAGTCTTGCTCGTTGAGGACTCCTCAAAAAGTACCTGATCTCCCTTTTGCACTTAAGAAATGTAGAGGCAGAGAAATTAAAAAAAAAAATTCTCGACAGGTCATGAGAGTTCCCAAAATACTATGAATAAGGGGTTCCTGTAAGCAGTCAATATCAGTGTGACCCAGGCATTTCTTTCACCTTCCTTATGTGCCTGGAAACTTTATGAAAATTCTTTTCCAGTAGGTTTTCAATTGCTGTTGTCCAGGCAGTATTATGGCTCTAGGTCTTTCCTTATCCAAGTGGCAGAGATTATTTTTTATATCTGTTTCCTACTTCATCGTTGCCTTTGCCTGTCTATGCTGAGAGAAGCAGATCATTGGATTTTAAATGTGCAAGGTTTCTGTCTGAAGAGTGGCACCAGCATCTGTTGGTACCTAGAGAATAGAAACTTATCAGAAATAATCAGTAACCTGTGGTGCTTTATACAGACTCAGGGAGGAGTGAGAGGGGTACATGTGAAAAGAGGATAAAACACCATCTACACTACAGGTCAGACTTCATTCCCAATCGCCAACGAGAAAGAATCAAATCTGTGGTTTGAACAGGAAATAAAATTTGCTGTGCTGACTGATATATGAAAACATGTTGTTAAAATAGCAAAGCTTCTTTTCATCTTCTCTAATAAAGTAGTGATGTGGCATACTAATGAAACAGAAAGATAAAAGATGAGAGGAAACAGTCCTATCAGTATATGACAGTAAAGAAAAATTTTTAGAAATTTCCATGTAATTGTCTTCCTCTGTCACTGTAAGCAGAGAGAGTATTTTTTCCCCTATGTGTCGTCTCTACTTCGGTGAGTGAGAACAAAAGTGCAGTTTCTGGTTACAGACTGGCAGAGAGGATACAAATAGCAGATTGCCTCGAGCCTTGGCAAGGGCTCAGGAGTCCATCCTGAATTGAAGGATTAACCAGTACCCTTTTATGGAATAGAATAAATCCTTGCACAGTACTTTCAACTCAATAACTGAAAAAATCTAGAGAGCAAATCCAACAATTTATATGACCAACAGCCGGCTGAGCCCTGCTTCCCAAGCCACTAAAAAATAAGAAAAAGAAAAAAAAATACACCAGCAACTGCACTAAAAAATAAAGGACAGAGAGGAAGAAATATAATAAATTCAAAAGTGTGGAATATGAGCTAAGAAAAACGGGAGTAAATGCAGAAGATATGCCTAAAAATGGAATACAAATATATCAAAAGTAACAATATGAGATAAAACTTGGAGTAAGATAAGAAACTTGGACTAAGATCACAGATAGAGATTTAGAAAGCTTCAATCTATCTAAGTTTAAACAGAAATAACCTAGTTAAGATCATTTCTCTATCTGTTCATATATATATATATATGATCATATGTTCATATATATTTATGTTCATATATATGTATATGTTTATATATGTATGTGTGTGTGTTCTGATAGTCCCTGTACATGTGTGTTATATATATATATATATATATCTCCATATATATTCATATGTATATATGTTCAGATATATTTGTATATGCCTGTAAAGGTATGAACAATATAGCTCATGACATTAGAAAAAAAGAATGGAAAGAGTATCATGTCATTAATTTCATGCATGTTCATCAGAAAACTAGGACTCAAAGTCTCACTTAACTCAGCTCTTCCTTTCTTCCCTTCTTGGTATCTTTCAGAAAAAACTAACAGCATCATACCACAGTGATATATATGCACATCCATGTCTATAACAGCACAATCTGTAATAGCTAAATCTTGGAAACAACCCAAATGCCCATTAACTGATGAGTGGATAAAGAAGATGTGTATTTTTTTTCACACAGTGGAATACTACTCAGCCATAAAGAAGGATATAGTTAAGCTGTTTCTAGGTAAAGGGATGGAGCTTAAAACCATACTCAATTGAAATCAATTGAACATACATATGCAAATATTGTGTTGCTTTCTGGTGTAAGAAACTGAAAGTGAAAATAAAGACCAAAATGTATAATAGATATTGATAAATAGGAAGAAATTCTTCAAATGGGAAGGGGAACTAGTGAGGGGGGAAGGGGAAAGGAAGGAATGAAAAAGAAAAAAACCAATGAAAGAAGGAAATATTGGAAAGAAAGTTTTTTTAAACAAGCAGGACAAGAGGGGCTGAAGGAAGAGTAGGAGAATGGGAGACAAAAACAAGCAAGATCCATCACAAACAGGTATAAATTTCTATGATGAATGTGACCATTATGTATATCTAAAATGCATCAATAAACTTAATTTTAAAAAGAAAGTATGCTATAATCAAAAGCTCCTTTCATACACATTGAGTGAAAGATAAAATACTTTTATGTAGAAAAATTATACATTCCAATGAACGTCATGAATTATAAGTAAATTTATGATTTATAAATGGGAATTTAGAGACATATGTAGCTTATTCAAATCCGCAGTGCCAGGGCTTTTTATTTTGTTTTGGTTTGTTTGTTTGTTTGTTTGTTTGTTTTTTTGAGACAGGGTCTCAAAAAAGTCTGGCCTTGAACTTGGGGTGATCGTCCTGCCTCAGTCTCCTGAGTGCTGGAATTACAGGTGTGCATCACCGTATCAGTCAAAAATCCTGCTTACTCTTGATGTAGATGTTGAACACAACAAACTTCACTCTTAGAAACCATTTTTCCCTAACTTGAAGGTTTCAGTGTATTTCCACTTTTATTTTTCTCAAGCAATATTTAAAATTTTTCATTTTAACATCTTTAGTAACACCTTGGCTATTCAGTAATTTGTTGTTTCTTTAATTTTCATGATTTTATCATTTGTGAATTTTTTCCTATTATTGATTTCTTTTTTATTACATTGTGATCAGAAAAATTGTTGGTATATTTCAATCTTCTTAAAATTTTTATGAATTTTCAGAATGCAACGTGACTGATCTAAGAAAATGCACCTTGGCAGTTGAGAAGAACGTGCAAGTCTTTTAATTTCATTTGGTCTAGAATGCTGTGGGTGTCTGATATTCATGTGTCGATTTTCTGTCTGA
>RJWT010027298.1:0-15550 GCA_004365215.1 Cuniculus paca | reverse complement strand
GAAATAAAGAAACAGCTTCATGAGACTGTAAAAGTTATCAGATCAGAAATAATATCTCAGGTGAAAGAAGAAATGAAAAACATAATGAAAGAATTCCTAAGCATATTTAAAGAAGACTTAGATAAAAAAGAAGAGAAGAGCAAAGAAAATGTTGGAAACCTTGAATGAACAATATGGAAAGGAATTACAATGCATGAAACAGATTCAAAAAGATATCCAGGAAATTAAAAAGTCCATCGAAAGCTGGCAAAACCACTTGAAAGAGACTGAAAATAGACTTTCAGACCTTGAAGACAGAATTGCAGCTAGTGATCATGAAAGGAAAGATTTTTTAAAATAACAAGGAATCAGGAAATAACAATTCAATGGCTGCAGGATTATGCGAAGAGAAATAATTTAAGAGTGATAGGCATTAATGAAGAAGCAGTGATCAACATGAATGAAATAAAAACACTATTTACAGAAATAATAGCGGAAAACTTCCCAAACATGGGGAAAGGATTTGGTATGCAGTTAAGTGAGGCATATAGAACCCCAACTAGCCATAACCAAAGTAAATCTACACCCAGACATACAATAATCAAGATTCTAGAAATTCAGTATAAGAACAGAATATTAAAAGCTGTTAGAGAAAAGAAACAGATCATCTATATAGGAAAACCCATCAGAATCATGGCAGACTTCTCAACACAAACCATCAAGTCAAGAAGACTTTGGAGTGAAGTGTTTCAAATCCTGAAAGAGAACAACTTCCAACCCAGATTGATGTACCCTGCAAAACTATCTTTCAAAATAGAAGAAAAATAAGATACTTCCATGATAAAGAACAACTGAGGGAATTCATGACCACCAAACCAACCCTACAGAGAGTGCTGATGGAGACTCTAGAGAGAGATAAAGATGACCATGGATCCAGGAACAGCAGCAGAGGAGGATCGCCAAACAAGACAGGCAACTGAATGAAGAGGAAAAGCAGAAGGCCAACAACAATAGTATGGCAGAGACAAACCAATGTTTGCTGGTTGTAACCAGTAATGTAGATGGCCTCAATTCAGCAATAAAAAGAAACGTAGGGAAAGTGGACAAAGAAACAAGATTCATTAATATACTGCATATAAGAAACACATTTAACCCGAAAGGAAATTCATAGACTGAAAATCAAAAGGGAGAAAACAATTGTTCTGTGTGACAGAAGACCAGAAAAAAACAAGGATTATTAGCCCAGCAACTGCAGAACAGATAAGATATGGTATTTTCATATGATGGAAAGCTACCGAGCTACAAAGCAGGATAATCTTGAGGTTCTTTGGTGGCAACTGGAGATCATGTTCATGGGTGAAACAGTTTGAACAGGGTGAACACTAGTATAAAAAAACAGGAGTTAGTGGGACCCAAAAACACAATAGATACTATAAAAGTGATAGGGGAGGAAACACCTAGGAAGAGAAGGTGGTAACTAACGTTAATTTCTGACTGTCTTGTCTTGAGCTCTTGTAACATTTTCACAATTTTGTTAGGTTTGGCTCTGTTCTGTCTTGTTTTGTTAAAGGATGTCAGATGGTATGGGAAGCTAGTTTGAACATATTTATAATAGGATATATTATGCAATCATGGCTAGTTTTCTATTATCTTGTTTTGTAGTCCTATAATGCTTTCTTCTGTTTAATTGGTTTTAGTCTGTTTTGTTTTGTTTGATTTTATTATACGTGATGGTGTGAACAGCTATTTTGAAGAAAAAGAGACATTATAGTAACCATGATCCATTTCCTGTTATCTGTTTCAAAATAGATGGAAAAATAAGATACTTCCATGATAAAGAACAACTGTAATGCTTTCATTCTTTTGTTTTGATTGGTTTTAGTCCGTTTTCTTATAATTTGATTTCACTGTGTATGAGGGTATAGACAGCTATTTTGAAGAGAACAAGAGACACGAAGGAAGCCATTGTTGATTGACTATTGTCTTGTTTTGAAGTCCCATAATGCTCTCGTTTTGACTGGTTTTATATTATTTTGTTTTGTTGGATTGTATTGTGTGTGAAGGTACAGACAGCTACTACAAAGAAAACAAAGAGACTTTATGGTAGCCACAGTTGATTTCCTGTTGTCTTGTTGTGAGGTCATGTTACTTGCACTGTTCTGTTCTGATTTGCTTTGTTCTGTTTTATACTGCTTTATTCTCTTTAAAAAAAATAATTTATTGGAGGAATAAGAGTACTATATACCTAAGAAAGTTACATATTCTATGTATATCCTGTAAATCAACGGCAAAATGAGATAATCCTTGTGTAAATGTAATTTAAAAAAGCAGTTAAAAACCAGTGTTTGGTATATTTAAGGGCTAAGACTAATTTATTTGGATAATACATGCCACTATATAATAAAATAAAACTACATGTAACTACAATTTGGAATTGGTCATTGTGAAGTATATCACAATACATCAACTCACATATTCCAAACTGAAGAACTACCTTTTCCATTGGTATAAGAAGCACTCCAAAGGGGGAAAAGAATCACATAAGATGATGAGTTATCTTACACTTTACTAGTAGGTGGAATAAAGTTTATAAAATGACACATTCCATTCCGTGTATGGCTGCACAACAAAAACTAATAGAGAACCAGTTAATACCTATAATAAGTTTTCCTATTTCTAGTCGGTCTAGAATTACAGTTTTCTAGTCTAGTCTAGAATCACAGGTTTAACCAGTTCCACCACAAAAAACATATTAGAGGATAACAGGTAGACCACATTAAAACACAATAATGAATAATTTGAAGCTTTTTTCTCTTCAGTTGGCAGTAATGATGTTGGCCAAGCTGCTGGATGTAACCAAATAGCAATTAGTTTTGTTCTCATACTTTTTAATACTACGCAATAAGCTGGGTTTCCTTCAAGTAAACAAAGTTTAAATGCATCAAAAGAAAAACAACAATATAAAATTCAAGAACCGTAATCACTTGAACGTATACTATACATGGATTACTTTTGCCATTATCTAGAGTGCTTTGACATAATTGAATGTGAAATGGCATCAGTTACTTTCCCTCAGTATTTTGGGTAGGAACTATGACCAGGTAACTCCTTGAAAAAGAATCTGGAATGGACAATGAGTAAAAAAATACACTTTTGTTATAATCAGGGTATGAAATTAAAACGAGTTATTTTCTCATCAAAATGATTAGAAAAAACAGAGAACCTGTGAGAAAAAAATAAGAGAGGGTAACTTAGCAATGTATATACGCAACATGACAAAAAATATAGTGAATGTTGTTGCCCTGTGCTAGCCAACAGAAACAGTGCAGAAACCATACTAACATACATGACGAGTTTCAACTTAGTGCGGTTCATTAAGAGGAGTATTTGGGAGTGTGCCATAAATCATGGACCACAAAACAACGAAAACAATTAATATGAAGTGGTGCTTCAAGCTGCAAATAAGCACTAAGGAATACACAAAATGTTAAAGTTGGTTTATGATGATGCTGCAATGACCATGAAGATGGTTAATAAGGGGTTTGAGTGATTTTGCAATGGTAAATCATTTGAAGATGAGGTCTGTTTATCCTTCAACATCAAAACCCAAGTGAATGTTGGAAGACTAAGTGAAATGACTGGATCCAACAGGTAGCTGACTATCAGGGAAATTTCTGAGAATCTGAATAGCTCTTAAATAGCAATTTAACAACAGATCTGAACATGAGGCAAGTAAATGTGAATTTTGTTCTATGCCTTTCTATTGTGGAACAAAGCAACAGCATCAATTTCCTAAGAGTTGTGCCATCCTATTAGCTTTGGCCTCCAGTTTTTAAAGAAATGTCATAATGGGAGATAAAATTTGGTTCTATGGTTAAGACCCTCAGACTAAAGTTCAGAATTCTCTATAGAAATCTCCCAGTTTTCCTCATGAGAAAAAAGGTGTTAATCAAGATCTAACATCAAGATGACATTTGTTGATTGAATTTATTTTTTTGGTCTTGATACAACTGTACCAGCTGAGTCTGTACCCAGAAACACTACAGTGAACTCTGAATATTATAAGGACTTGTTACAGTGTTTAAGAAATAATGTGCATAGAAATTGGCCTGAGAAATGGGCAGATGGTTTCATCTTTCATCATAACAATGCCCCATGTCACACACTGCTTCTGGTATAGAAATCTGTCAAATAAAAACATTGCAGTATGTCCTCATCCACCTTAATCATTGAATCTGGCACCATTTGAGTTCTCAATCTTCCCCAAAAGCAAAATGACCATAAAAGATAAATGTTTTGAATCCATTCTGGACATTGAGGCAGCTATGACAGCACAACTAAAGACACTCACAAAATAGAACTTCCAGAGCTGCTTCAGAGAGCGGCAAGAACAATGGGATAAGTATTTGAAACAAGGGAGATTAATGACAATGTGTTACTTACTGTAGTGTTTTTAAAAATTTTTTTGAGCATTCACTGTATTTTTGATCAACTATGTTAACTTAAAAATACTCATTTGTTTAGAGACAACAATTTTGCTTCTAGATTTATACAAATTATCAAAATATATACAAAACACAAGCAATCATTCCAAAGTCTGTAACAGGAAATCCCCCATAAATTAGAGAAGTTGTTGGCACTGGTATATAATCTATGGATCAAAGAGAAATTAGCAGGTATTCTGGACTGAAAATGAAAACACAACATTATTATACTGTCATAATTTTATAATTTAAGTGATGTTAGAAGAAGGAAGAGATATACTAATTGTCTTATAAATACAGAAAAATAGGCAAAAGTCCATTATTAAAACACTAACCAGGCAAAGAAGTAAATTTCTCGTGTTATGGAAGGGCAAATATAAAAATATAGCTAATCTCATATTAATCACGTGTCATGCGATACTCCAATCATCATATTCTATCTTCCCTCCAAAAGGAGGAACAGGTAAGGATTATCCCACCTGACGATCACTAATCTCATATTAATAGCGAGAGAATGAATAATTTTCCCCCTAATATGAGGAAGAAGAAAAAGATGGCCACTCTTATTCTTTGGTACAACACTGTACTAGAGGTTTTACTTGGTACAATCAAACAAGAAAAAGAACTGAATGGTATTTGAGACTGTAAAAGAGAAATAAAACTCTATGAACAGGCAATACTATCATTACATGAAAATACAATGGAATCTATGTACTGCACACATCCACCTCCCCGCCAAAAAAGAAGACAAAGGATCGGTACAGGGTGGATGCAAGAAAGAGAAAGGAGATAAGAAAAAAATTAAGATGAGTTATGTATATGAACCAACTTCCCACAAGGAATGTAAATATTATATATTATACACATGTACTAATAAACTAAAAAATAAATGTATCTCATTAAAAAATAAGTGTAGCAAAGTTGCAGGAGATAAGATTTATATGCAAAAATTAATTGTACCTCTATACACTAGGAATGAACAATCACAAATCATAATTTAAAAAAATTTCACTGAAGCCAGGCATGGTGGTTCAGCCTGTAGTCTCTGCACTCTGGAAGTTAAGGCAAGAGGACTGCCTCAAGTTTGAAGCCAGTCTGGTCTCCACAGCAAGACCCTGTCTCCAAACAAACAAACGATCAAACCAAAAGAATCACTGAAAATAGTATGAAAGTCAGGTGTGATGTTGCACACCTGTAATCCTAGCACTCGGGAGGCTGAAGCAGGAGGATCACTGCAAGTTCAAGGTCAGCTTGGGCTACAAAGTGAGTTCAAGACCAGCCTGAACTGCATAGTGAGATCCTGTCTCAAAAAGTAAATAAATAACTATAAAAAATTAATTCTACAGATATATTTGTTAAAGGAGTAAAAGACCACTGTGTTAAATACCAAAAAAATAAAAAGTTGCTGAAAAAAGGTAGATGTGACCTAAGTAAAGACTGATATACCTTATACATCATAGTATAAACAACTCAATATTGTTAGAAAATGAGTTCTCACATTAATCCAATGGAACTCTATTAAAAATCTTTGCAGACTTTTTTCCCTAGAAAGTGATAAGTTGATTGTAAAGTTCACATGGAAATTGAAAAGACCTAGGTAGTCAAAACAAACCTAAATAGCCAGAACAGAGTTAGAAGGCTAACACTTCCAGATTCCAAGTTATTTAAAAGCTCCAACAATCAAAACAGCAAGGGATTGGCAAAAAAATAAACACAGCAATGGGACAGGGGAGAACAGAAACAGTACCACACATATATATAGATGGACAATGGGTTTTTTACAAAGATGCAAAGCAATTCAGTGAGAAAAAAGGAAGTTTTTAAAAATATGGTGCTAGAATGAATATATGACCATATGGAAAAATAGGCACTTTTAACCACTCTAGCATCACACAAAAAGTTATCAACAGTGGATCATAAAACTAAACTGAAAACTGTAAAATTTCTAGAAGAAAACATATAGTATCTTTCTCACTTTGGTTTTTAGATACCACACCAAAAGCAGTGCATAAAACAATTTGCTATCCTAGACTATTATTAAGAACTGCTTTTGGAAAGACATTTTGAAAAAAAGAAAAGACAAACTACAGAATGGAATTGCAACTCTGATAAAGGCAACAAATCCTAAATACAAACTCCCAACATTCAATAAGAATAACTAAGTTTTAAAAATGGACAAACCAGGGGTGGTGGCACATGCCTGTAATCCTAGCACTTAGGAGGCTGAGGAAGGAGAACTGCTGGAGTTCAAGCGCAGCCTGAACTACACGGCAGGACCCTGTCTCAAAAACCAAACCAAACCAAACCAACAATATATTCAAACAAGTGCTTCACCAAAGAAGATACCTAGGCAAATAAGCACATGAAAGCATGTTCAACATCAGGTAACTACAAATATGCAAATTAAAACCACAGTAAGACATCTCTATATCTATTAAAATGGCTAAAAGTAAAAACTACTAACCATTCCAAATATTAGTGAAAATAACTAAGTAAAACTCTTAAACACTGCTGATAGAAAAATAGAAACGCTACTTAAATAGTTTCTTAAAAAGTTACACATCTACCTGACATATGATCTAGGCACTTTTCCTAGGCATTTACACAAGGATAATGAAAGCTTGTCTGCTAAAAATCTTGCACTCAAGCAGGGTGAAATGGGAACAAGTTTATAAATATAGCTACTTGGGAGGCTGAGGTAGACAGACAGCAAGTTCAGTGACAATCTAGAGAATTTAGTGGTAATTCTCAAAAAATATTTGTAAAGGGCTTCGGGTGTAGCTCAGTAGTACAACACTTGCCGAGCATGTGCAAGCCCCTGGATTCAATTCTTATTACAACCCAAGCAAACAACCTTGCACATAAACATTCATAAGGAGCTTCATTTGTAAGACAAATATCTAACAATAACCTAAGCATGCATCAACAGTTGAACAAATTTACCGTATCCATACAATGTAATACTACTCAGCCATAAAAAATAAAGATACTGATGCACGCAACAGCGTGACAGAATCTCAAAATCACTTATCTGAAAGAAGTCACCTGCCCACGCCCCCCCGCTTAGTATTCATATAGTATATACTCAAAATAGTATATACTATAGGATTCTTCTCATGTTAAAAAGTCTAGAAAATGCAAATGAACTTATACTGAAAGAAAATAGAAAATGATTGCCTGGAAACTGGAAAAGGAGTAATGGCAGGAGCACAAGATTAAAAAGGGACACACAAAAAAATCTTTTGGTGTAAGAGATTTTTTTCATTATGCTGACAGCAGCAATGCTGTCATAAGTGTAAAGGCATATGAAAACATCTAACTGCACATTTTAAATATGTGCAGTTTATAGCCTGTCAGTTTTATCTTAAAAACTGTATAGAAAAAAAAAAGAATGCCTTTTAAAAATCAAGTTCTTCTGATAATCACAGTTATATCCTTCCTCTACTAACATCAAGGTTGTTCACAAAACAATTACATTTTACTAAATTATACTCTACTAAAATCTTGGTTTTTAGTCCTGGTTCGTCTAGTGATGGTGAACGCTACACTTGGATAAACATCTCCCAAATCCATTTGCTTGGTTCCTAGGATGGTGCTATTAGGACACAGGGAGCCTTCTGGAGATTTCCTGTCTTCTGGAGATGGGGTTGGTGGGGCATCTTTGTCACAAGGGGCATACTTTAGAAGGGGATGGTGTGCCCTAATGCCTCTTTTGCTTTCTGGCCATGAAGTGAGCCCTCTGCTCTACGATGTGCTCCCACAACTGCCATCCAGCATAGCCCAGAGGCCCCAAGTGATGCATCTGCCAGTCTTGGACTGGTACCTCTAAAAATGTGACCTGAAATAAACAATATCTCTTCAAAAGTTAATTATCTCAGATATTCTGTAATAGTTAGAAAAGGTGACTAATATTGCAGACAAATCAATTAACTTCTCCAGTCTCATTTTTCTCACCTGGAAGAGGGAGCTGAATTGACACAAGCTTGTCCTGATAGTTCATAGACCTATGGATTAGCAGCCTGTTTTCTACATTATATTGTTTCAAGAACACTATGGTAAATTTTAATTTATAAATCAAACCACATTCTGTGTCAGGGAAAAATGATTATTACAAAATAATTCCTATAATTGTTTAAATACTAAGATAGAAAATACATAGAAGAGAATTAGCTTACATTTAGACAAACCTAATTTCCAATTCAATTGGGCTAATTTGCTATGTAACACAGATAAGTAACTTTACCTCTCTGTGCCTCACTTTTTAAAAGTACATAAATAATAGAAATTAAATATTTCTTAGGTTGGTGTAAAGTAAAATAAACACACACTTGGTAAGTAACAGGTATTCAAGAAATGGTAATTAAGGTAACCATTAATAATAAAACAGTGCTTTAAATCATAAAATTATTTGCATGCTTTAGTATTATAATACATGAAAATAAGCAACCATATTAACATAAACTAAAACAATTACTGCCACTTTAAACTCACTATAAATTTAAAAAGACAGGAATTTGGTTGCCTGACAGGAATGAAGATGATTAAGCAAGAATATTTAATGCATGCCCATTAAGTGTCAGTCCTATAAAGTAGTAACTGCTGAATTTCATTTAATCTACATAATAAATCTAGGAGGCAGGGGGAATAGGGAGTGTTGGAAGACAGGGTGGGAAGACTACTATTTTTTACATATGATTATCAGGGAAATGCTCTCTCGTAAAGATATTTTAACAGGGTCTTTAACATATTTTAGTAAAACTAATTTTTGATGAAACAAGTTTTATACAAAAGACCACTGCATTACTAGTAAGACTTGCTTCTTCCCTACAATAAAAAATTGACCCTTTTAAATTCGTTTATTGAGAAACAGGACTCAAAATATTTCAAACATTCTGCAAGCTAAATATAATTCGCTCTAAGAAAAGATCTGACAATTATTAAACAAAAAAATTTTCAACTGAAACTAGGAGATGAAACTACGCAGTTCAGGGTTTTCATTTACTTTTCCCTATAACTGTTTGACTTAAGTTACTGTCTAAGAAAACTCGCATCTGACTACAAAACTATAAAGTAGTGAAATCTACATTATTCCAAGTAAAATGAATAAATATAACATAAAGTAGAGCTATTCTTTAAAGTTTGCGTTCCCAACATTGCTGTTAGTCTGAAAGAATAAAACCAAAGAATGCTTTCTTCCTTCTCATGCTACTGATCAAAGTTTAGAACCATCAAGTAGACCAAGGCCAACCTCAGTTATTAAATACTTTGCCTGCCAAAATAGGAAAAAGTATCAAGGACACAATTTTGGGCAGCCTTTTGAATGAAAAAATCCGGCTTGCATCCATTTGATTCCCATTATTATACCCTCCTCGAAAATCTTTTCCTCCTTAATAAAACCACCTTTTCTACTTTAAGATCATCTTAAAGTGATTGCTCCCTCCTGAGGTCCTACAGCAACTGCCTACACAATTTGCATAGAAATGAACTACTGTAAGTCTGATTTTGCATCATCTCTTCATTACTCTATGGATATGTAATAATCTTGAACTAGTAACTTGTCACGATTGTTTCATCAACTCAATTTAGTCCCACAGATCAGTAGTCATTAATCACAGGTGACTGTGTAAGCTTACATTTAAATTTAAACCACCTCAGTTTCTCAGTCGCCTTAAGCCACAATGAAGGTATGGTTTGTGGCTATCATACTGGTCATTATCAAATGGACATATAACATTTCAATCATCACACAAAGTATTACTGAACAGTGCTGTTCTAGTGGGTAGTAGCCAGGTCCAATGTTTCTTTTCATAATGGAAATAATCAGCCACAGCTCAGAAGTGGTTGTCACTCACTGATTTCACATGTGGTTACAGTTTCCAGAGTTACTGCCATTCCCACAATGTATGTATATCATTTATACTCATTTGCTTCAATGTATGTTAGTTTGCATTTCAGCTAAATATTCTGTGGACATTAAAAATCAGGATTTAGATTGGTTGAGACATAGGCAGTGTATGTCAAATAACATAGCTTCATTTTGATACATAATGCTTTTGAACAATACAAGTCATTAATTGCTTTTTATAAAAATAAAAGATCCTAAGAAACTTCATTATGTTTAATGAATGATAATAGTTGGATGGCTGTTCAAGGTAATTCTCAAATACACATAATCTAACAGCACAACTTTTGAAGATAGTAATAAAAATGCTTTCTCTGAGGCAAAATAAAAGATAATAGGAAACAGGGAACTAGACCTTTTACAAATGATAAAGGGACCCAAAGATGGGGGGAGAGTGGAGGAAAGGGAAGTGAAAAGAATTAAGATGTGCTATGCACATGTACCAACTCCTCACAATGAATGTAATCATTATGTGTTGAGAATGTATCAATAAAAAATAAAAGCATTTTTCTCTGAGTACTAAAATTAAAATAATTGAGACTGCTTTTGCTTCATGACACCACCACAATTTATCTGCTCATACTTGATTGCAGTATGTATTCACGTCACTGAATTAAACAATTATGTATTTGCCTAGATGTGAAAAGAAAAACTTGCTACAAGTAGTACCAGATAAAACAAAATGCTAACACTCAAATAGTTAACTGTGAAATTCTGGTTTGCTTACTTTTTTTTGAACCCACTATTTGTTGTTTCTATTATTTGTATAGTAGAAAGTCTGTACTACGGGAAAAATTTTCCTTTCATTTAAATCTATTTTAATCTCTCCGTTATAAAAGGTTTTGGAGATTATATATATATATGTAATATATATATCTTGATGACTTTGCTTATGCAGTTTGAGAGGAGACTTTAAGAGGACTGACCTTAGAGGCAGAGAACTTGGAGTTTCTAGGACAAAATAAGGAAGGGTTGAAGTACAGAGTTAGAAGGAAGCCACAACTGAGTGTACCAGCGGAGAAACACAGATACGTGGATATCTTTGTTGAAACCAGTTATGTGTTCATAAATGTGTGTAGATACAGAAAACAGGAAGCACGTGGTCCCATGAAAACTTAAGCACCCCTCCCTGCAAAATATAGAATTCTTGAAGAAACTTGGGATTTCCATATGGTAAAAATTGTAGGTTCAAGCCTATGTTATCTACAACTCAAAGGCAATATATCAATATGAATTTGTCCTTCAAATCACTACTGTCACTATTCATTAAGAAGAATCCTAGTGAAAAAATAAATATGAGCACTGTTGTGGGGAAAAGCAAAATACAAAATAAATATTGCACTAATTAAAGACTAGCGAACCTTTTAGAGCTTTCAATGATACAGTTTGCTGCAGTATGTGTACCATAGGTTCACCACCTCTGAACGAGGAAGAAAATTTGGAAGGATTGGTAGGGTATACCTAATGAAAGGTCTAATTTATTTTATTCTAGAATCAATAGAGGGTTGCTGAAAGTTTATGTAGAAGTACTTTCCCAACCTATACTCCCTTCTCAGAGTTCTTATCCCTAACATTGGTATTAGAGAACTCCAATGCCATACAGAGTCCAATGTCATAGTTGAACAAAACAGGGAGACAAGTTCCATCAACAAAAGCCAATCAGATATTCTTATCCAAGCATTTAGGACTGGCTATAGACATTAAAATTGTAGGGTTATTTCAATGAGGAGCCATGTGGCACTAGAAATTAAGAATGCATCCAGTTTGCTAATAAGGATCTAGTTATATATATAACTCATGGATTAAGTAAGATGCCAGTAGGTTTTCAATAAATCTGAATTTTGCGTAGGCTAATTTAAATGAGTTTCTACTTCCTGTAACTGGCAAAACAAGGGTCTGGTGGTTAATTGGATTCTGGTGGTCAATTATAAGGATAAATTAGAGGAGAAATAGGCTAAAACAGGTAGAACAGTTAAACTAGGAAAGAAAACACTTCTAGCACATAGAAGCAGGTATGATGAAAAAAGTAACCAATGTTATGCACAGTCCTGAAACCTTAATTTAAACAAAAAGTTTCAGGAAGCTAAAGTAGTATCAATTGCCTTTATGAACAAGAAGGAGCTAGAGGTTACTAATGTCTTTAACACATTCCTGCTGGCTTTAACCACCAATGATACACACAAGACTGTTCCATCAGGTGATTTGTTCCTGCCAATGAAACTGTCTCACCCTCAACCAGACAGTCATGCACATAGACCAGTGATTCAGAGTTGCTGGTCAGCGAGATATGCGAATTATGGCCTCCTCGTGAATATGTTTAAGAAAATTATTTAATAGAGTAAATGAGACAGAAGTCATACCTAAATAAGTGGGAGAAAACAAAGGCAACTAAGAAATTTGTTTAAAAGACTGATTAAGCACGGCGTGGTGACTCACACCTGTAATCCCAGCACTTGGGAGGCTGAGATAGGAAGATCGTTGTGAGTTCGAGACAAGCCTGGGCTACAGAGTGAGCTCAAGGCCAGCCTGAACTGCATAGCGAGACCCTGTCTCAAAAAGACAAGGGCCAGGGATCTAGCTCAGCGGCCTATGCACCTGCCTGGCAAGTGCAAGGGTGTGAGTTTAATCCCCGGTGCCACCAAAAAAAAAAAAAAAGACTGATTATGAACCTTAGAGATCAAATTGCATTAAAGAGTACCCCCAAGAAAGGAGAAATATAAATTTATTTTTAGGCAAAAAGCCAAGGAAGGATCAAAGGGTCATGTGCAAGACTCAAACATGAAATCACAGAGGAGATGCAGAACTCATACCAACCCTCAAGGCCTACTTCCTTCAGCGAGGCCAGTGATACGAACCTTTTAGAGTTTTCAAGGCCGACAGTCAGCTGCAGCATGCATGCCATAGGTCCACCACTACTGAGCTCGGCCCTCTTCCTAAAAGCTCTTAAAGCTATGAACTCATCTGTGATGAGGTCAGCACCCTCACGATCTGATCAACTGGACCTTGGGGAACATATTAGATCCAAACTATAATAATCACCTTTATTTTTACCTGAAGTTCACAAATTTTTATTACAAGTAAAAGTGAGCTACTAATAAGCTACATCAGGGTAACTGCGGATACATTCTTACACAACCTAGGTCCTATAATACAACCTTACCTCTGGCCTTGAAAAATGAATCAAATAAAGCTATCAGAGATTATACTCTGGCAAAGGTACTCTATACAAAATTTACACTGTAAAGAAACTTGATACATATTTCAAAATATTAAAACATGATAACAGACCTTTATTCCATATTCAAAATCAACTCTATGGAAACAAGATTAGCACACTATACACCTATTGGGATGACCAAAATTGAGAAAAGTGACAACACTAAATGTTGAAGAGGGTGCGAAACAACAAACTTATGTACATTTGGTAGGAATACAAAATACACAGTATAACCACTAAGGAGGACAATTCAGTAGTTTCGTACAAAACTAAACACATTATCATACAATGTAACAGTTACTTTCCTTTGCATTTAGCCAAAGAAGCTGAAAACTGTGTCCACATAAAAATCAGCACATGGGTATTTATAGCAGCTTTACTTTTAATTGCCAAAATTTGGAGGAAACTAATATAACCTTCAGCAGGCAAATGGAAATACTGTGGTACGTCCAAATGGAATATTATTCAATGCTAATGAGAAAAAAACTATTAAGCCATGAAAAAGATTCATATGAAACTTAAGTGCACATTACTATGCAAAAGAAGCCAACTTGAATACGGTACATACTGTATGTTTCTAACTAGATGACATTCTGGAAAAGGAAAAACTATGCAAATAGTAAACTATGCAAATGTTTCTAACTAGATGACATTCTGGAAAAGGAAAAACTATGCAAATAGTAAAACCAGTAGTTACCAGGGTATGGGGTAGGAGGGATGAATAAGTAGAGCACAGAGGACTGTTAGCATAGTGATACCACACATGATATTGTAATGGTTGATACATATCATTATACATTTGTACAGCCCACTGAATGCACAACACCAAGAGTGAGTTCTAATGTAAACTATGCACACTGATGAGTATCATGTACTAAGGGTAAGTTAATCAATTGTAACAAACGCACTACTGGTGAGGTATGTTACTAGAGAGAGGCTCTGTATGGAGGGATTTACGAAAACCTTTGTACCTTCCTCTCAATTTGGTTATGAATCTAAAACTGCTCATTTAAAAAGTCTATTAACATTACTTGTTTTGAATTACTTAATGTAAAATGCAGTGACTTAAATGTAAAAACAGGAACTTCAAAATTCTTAATAGAAAACACAGGCAACTATCTTTTAAACCCAGGAAATGGGTTTAAGGAACAATTTCTTCAACAAGACACGTAAAGTAATTACAATAAAAAATGGGCAAAATTTGCCTTCATTAAAATTAAGATTCTAGGTTAGCAATTCTAGTAAAGTGTGCATGCAAGAGAGGATATTTTCTGTTTTATAGCCAATATTAAATTTGGTGACCTCCAGCACTTTCTGGCAAGCTATCCCAAGTACTTGAATAACTGACTCACAAAATCCTGCACTTGGAATATACCATGCTTTAAACAAAATGAAGTATTTTTGATGAATAATACTAAGTAGTTTGCAGCAAAGAGATAGGGAAGGGAAAAATAAGCAGCTAAAGAACAATTCACACATACAGTTTTCATTATTTGTTTGCTTTTAAGTTTACCCTGTAAATCAACTAATGTCTCAGTGCCTAATTTGGGTAGCGCAACAATATTTTATACAAATGTCTATGGTTGTTCATTTGGATAGTTTAGAAACCCACAGGACCTAAGTTGTATAACTTTACCCTTTTTATACCAAATCTACAATAGGAATTATATATAAGTTTGTTGATCATGACGAAATTATTGAGTATTTGCCAAAACGGTAAAACATTTAAAACTGTCCCACCCAAAAAACTCCCTAAAAGAAAGTGAAAAAGACAATTTAGAAATTCAAAGAGATTTATAATATACAGAGTTAACATAAAGAATATAAAGAACTCTTACAAATCAGAAAAAAAGTTAGAAAACAGACAAGAGACAAGAATAGGAATTACACTGAAGAGAAAACATAAAAGTCCAGCAAATAAAAAAGAAATTCTCTAAGTGATAATCAGGAAAGTGTACATCAAGATCA
>RJWT010027297.1:0-15533 GCA_004365215.1 Cuniculus paca | reverse complement strand
AAAAAGTCACCAGCTTGGGCTGGGGTGTGGCTCAATGGAGGAGCATGTGGAAGCATGCACAGGGCCCTGGGTTCCATGTCAGTGCACACGTGCACAAACACATATACACACACACACACACATACACACACACACACAAACACAGAGACACCACCTTATTGATGGGACTACAGGTAACGCCAACAGCGATGGGACAAATGAACATTATGTGCTAAAAGAATGCAAAGAAAGAACACAATGTCTAACCTGCATTTAAACAGCAGATAAAGTCACACTGAAAAACTTCCCACAAAGTGACAGGGCCTGGTTTACAGTCTTTAAGAGTACCAAGGTCTTAGGAGTCATGATGGAGAAGCCACCTCAGGATGGAAGAAACTAGAAAGCCGGGACAACTGTGGGGAATGGGTGACCCTGGCTCGATGTCCTGCTTTTACCAGGGACGTAGCTGGGATAAAATTGGATGGAGTCTCTGGGAGAAGGGCAAGTGGGAGGTCTTCCTCTTGGTCTTGTCATGTTTCCATCATGTAAAACTGGCGCAGGTCAGCATTAGCACCTGGACACCCACGGCTCTATGCTATGATAACTAAAGCAACTGATGTGACCTAAGTCCAAGCTGGATTCAGAGCCACTGACTGAGGAGGGCACAAGGAAGCCCCTGGATCTGGGAGATGACAGACCTTGAGCTGCACGGTGCTTACACAGCACAGACACATAGAAAACTCATGACGGACAGATTTATGCTTAGGGCCTGTCATGGTTTTATCTAGCTGTCCCTCCCCTGAAGCTTCCTGCACTTGTAAGTGGGGCTTTTAGAAAGTGATCAGACCTTAGGGCTGTCTGGAGGTGGAGCCTGATGGGAAGAGGTGGGGGGCTGGCCTGGAAGGGTTCATCTCCCTCCCCAGGTCTACGCTCTGCTTCCCAGACACCATGAGGTAAGCAGCTCTCCTCTGCCAGACCCTTCCAACAAGCCACTTCAGCGTTTAAGCCTGCAGAACATGGTCTGAAACTTCCGAAACTGTGAGGCCAAATAAATCTCCCCTCCTTTAAATTGTAGGGGACGGGTATTTTGTCCTAGTTATGATGAAAGTGACAACAAGAGTGCCTATGTGTGTCTTACAGTTGAATAAAAAAGTAGGACAAAACCCACTGTGTTTGAACTCATCCAATTCTACAAAGAGCCCTCAAGTGCTGTATTCATCTAACATTAAGAGATGACCTACTTACATCTCAAGTTAGTCTAAAGCAATGCATTCCTCTAAGGAAGGTGTCTCGGTGAAATATCATTGCTGTAACGTTTTCTGACACTTTGTTATTAAGGATGCTGGAGCTGGAAGTACTTTGGCTTTGCTGCTCATAAAATTAATTGAAGTGGAAGTGCTTCCTAGGATGAGGCTCCCTCCACGGGGTCTGATGGAATCAGACACAGTAAACGCCAAGCCAGGGCAAGGCTGCTGGATATGAAGAGGTCAAACGGGTAGCAAAGAGACCACACTCACAGGGAAAGAACAAAAATAAGAAACATCCTGTCATTGGGAAACTGGACGCTGAGAAGGAAACAGATAAGAGACTGACCCAGCCATATGAAGAGTTCTCTCATGGTTAATTTTTCTGTGTCTGAAGTTCTGTTTGCTTGCTTTGGGAGAGGACAGCAGGGGAGGTTTTAATGGCTCAGGAAAGAAATGTTGCAGGCAGAGGTGACACAGTCCACAGCTAGACCTCGGCCTCGGCTTCACACGGGGCATTCAGGAGGCTGCTCTGAAGGTAGGACTGTGCCCTTCACTTCCCACACAGCTCAAGGATGGGCAGCCAGGTCCAGGCTGCACTCTGCAACCCCATGGAACTTCACAGCACCTCCTGCTGAAATAACTTGCTGGACACAAGGTCTGCCACACCCTCGCCCTGTGCTGGAGAACGGATACCCTGTGAGTGGGGCAAGCCTCTGAGGAAAGAGTGGTGACAAAGGAAAATCCGAGAGACAGGAGAGAGGAAGGAGGCCGAGTTGAGCCCCATGAGGTCCCTTTGGTCCACCCCGTGGCATGACAGACAGCTGCTGGGTTCACCAGAGTTGTAACGGAGCCTTCACATCCTCAGACACCTCACACCAGGGACCCCACCCGCATAGTCTCCCAAAGTGCAGGGATGACAGGCGTGTGCCCCCATGTCTGGCTCAATTAGGTATTCTTAGTACCATATTCTACTGCTGACCTGGCTAACAATACAGAAGGTTTGTTAACTGATTTTATATAAGATGCAAAGCAGGAAGAAGTAGGCGACATAACAAATGATTAAAATTCAGAATAAAAAAAAAAAGGTTTCTAGCCACACAGAATGACAGGCCTGTTTTAACAAAAGCTGCTGGCATGCTGTGAACTATCGATGCATATTGCAAAGTGTTTGGCATGAGTAAAGCGAATCCCCATGCTTCCAACACCCCCGGCCAGCTGGGAAGGGAGTGGATGCAGTCAGCAGCTCCAGCAAGAACCAGGGACCAGGCAGCTACTGGTGGGACTGGGCCAGCTCAGTCCCGAAAACATTCTCCCCCTTTGCATAGTGTGGAATGTCCCTGTCCACCTACACCCCCACCACCTAGTTCCTTCCCTTTTCCCCTCTCATCTGGACCCCACCCCTACACCCCATTTTCAGGGTGCAGCCAGAATTTCACATCTGGGGGAAGACAAGCTGAGTTTGAGGACAGCACATGGGAGAGAGCAGGCTCAAACAAGACAGAGCAGGGACCATGGACACATAAATGAGTTTAGAAGCCACATGTGAGAAAAAAAAGAGTGGTGGGCAGATCTTTGGAGTGCACTGGCACTTAAGGGCAAAAGAAGGAAGAGAGCCGACAGTGGAAACTGAGAGGGAAGTGGTCACGACAGCCAGAGACCTCCACAGGGACAGCACAAAGCAAGCTCCTGAGTCCCTCAACTGTGACTGCTTAAGAGCATGACTTAAGCTGGGCCTGGTCATACAGTACATGCCTATAATCCCAGCACTGTGGGAGGCTGAGGCAGGAAGACTGCAAGTCCCAGTACAGCCTGGGCAACTCAGCAAGACGCTGTCTCAAAACAAGATACACATAAAAAGATTGGGGATGTAGCTCAGTGCAAAGGCCCTGGGTTCAATCCCCAGTACGGAGGTTGGGGGGAGGGAAAGTTTGGTTTGTGTTTTCTTCTCAGGGATTCAGGAACTTACAAGAAGTTTTTGCTAAAAACAAAAACAACACCCAGCACCGACTCTTCACTTGGGCCTACAGATGTCCAATGTGTAACTGAAAGCAGAACAAGGCTGGACCTCGCCTTGCTGCCTCCTTTATTCCCTGGAAACTCTGCCCCAGCCCTGCACAGCTCTGCATCTTTAGGAGTGCCGGTCTAGAAGCCACCACACAGGCTGAGGCCTGAATCCACAGCACCTGTCCCTGCCCCTTCCAGACCCAGGACAGCAAGGTAAAAGGTGCACAGGGATGCTCAGCTACCAGTGAGGACCCTGGGTCACCAAGTGCTGCCCCAACCTGCAGTCAGCTCAGACCCCAACAAGCCTCTCAAGGCTGCTCTGCCCCCTGCAGAAGCAGTCATCTCCTGGGGGTACTGTCCCCTCGAGCAGTGAGGGCTGAGGACGCCTCTAGAGCCACCTTGCAAAACCAGAACTGAGATGACGACAGCCAGACTCTACTCCAGCCGAGCGGGTCCATAAAATCTGGATTCTTCTGTGAATGGGCTGGTCTGACCTTTCCCTCAGAGCTGCGCCCTCAGTTCCGCAGGCTGAACGCCCTTCCCTGTGTTCTCTCACTCTCTAAGTTCGGCTGGGAAATCTGCCGAGGCCTCCCCGTAATGTGTCCCGAGGAGAGCTGACAAACCTACCCTGTGTGTGGAAGGGCGATGACCTCCTCAGAAGCCACCTGGTGACAGCCATATGGTATAAAGCAGGACTGTTTTGGTGCAGCCAGAATCTGCAATGTCAGATTGCCAAAAGGTTAAAAAGAGAAGGAAGTGTTTGGGAGTTCTGATGCCTTTGAGGACAGCTATTTTGCTAGAGTGCCGGGATGGCAACCGCACTTAGCAAATCATGTGAGAACATAAAGGTGGCAAATCCAATCACTCATCCAGAAACGGGCTGGAAAGACAGGCAGAGGTTAATGAGAAGATGCACTGCTCTTCTCCAAGATGAAAGAAAACTGAGGATACAAGATTGAAAAGGGAAGGACTGGAGAACAGGGAAAGAAAGGAACATGGGATGGAACCAGGTCCCTGAGACAAAGGAGATGGGATCAAGAAGCCAAGAAGAATCTGTTTGAGAACAGACAGCCTTTCACCAGTTAGAACAAAAGGCAAAGCAAGAGGGTCGAGAAAGAATGTCCCAGGGAAATGGCTGGAGAGCAGCCGGAGGATATTCGGGAGCACCAAGGGCCTGGCTAGCCTGCCTGGGGTCGCAGTTGGTAAGAGGCAAAAATACCACCCATTGACAGCGTTGCTGGGGGGGGGGCGCTCAGGTTACTCTGAGGAAAGCACACTCCCACCCTGCACACTGGACTTCTTGAAGAAAAAGACTTCCTTCCTATACTGCATACTCAGAGACTGACAACAAGAACAATGCCAAAGATGGGAACTTGGAAGAGGAAGGAGCCAGGAAATCCCATCGGTGTTCTCATTCTGGAGCTGGACAGAGATCCAGGGAAGAGGGCGTCACCCAGTCTGCCTTGGAACATGAAAACATCTAGTCAGTCTCACTGCTTGCACAATCAGACCTTGTGACAGTGGACCAGGGTGGGATGATCAAGAGAGGAGGACAGAAAGAGGAAGGCATTCATGGGCTTCATTTCCACGGACCAAGGTGGAAGACAGAGGCCACTGTCTAAATAAAATCTCGAAGAGACCAACTGCATAGCTCTGCTATTGCTAATTTCCACACAGCACAATCAGCCCACTCCAACAGGCTCACAATGGTCTCCCTCCTCTCCCCGAAACACAGTCAGTAAATCGAACCTTCTCTACCTCTCAGGCCCACCCACCTCCTCTCCATCTTTCGTCTGGGCGTCCAACCCCCTCACCTGATCCCTACAGCACCACCCCACCTTGTCTCCTGCTGGTCCTGCTAGGCAGTGTAACCACCACTCTGCCGCCCTAGTAATTTAAAACAGATGAGAGGATGTTGCATCCCTGGTTAAAATTTTTCAGGGTCCTGTTCTCCATTCCCACACTTTAAAAATAAAGTCCAAGGGCAGGGGACATAGCTCAGTGGTAGAGCACTTGCCTTGCTTGCATGATGCCTTGCCTGGGTTCCATCTCCAGTACCATCAAAAAAAAAAAAAAGGTAAACTCCAAACCGCTTGGAAGGGCAATATTAACTGCTGCTGTTTACCAACTTTCATTGAGGAGGGCTAAGTGACATATCCGTGCATTCAATTTACATCCCTCTTCTTCTCTGGGGTGACAGGGATCTAACCCAGGATTTGTGGCATGCTAAGCAAGGGCTCCACACCTCCAGCCTCTATCTCTCATTTTATAGATGAGGAAACTGAAGCCTAGAAAGGAAGAGACTTGCCCTCCCACAGTCGTAAAGCTAGTTCAGTGGCAAAGCTGGTACTGGGACACGGGCTTTCTGAGCACAGCATGCGCTCCTGGCACACTATTGCCCATGGCCTTTTCCAGTCACCTCTCAATCTGCAACCCTATGCTGCAACTCTGCTGACCCTCGCAGGTCATGCTCACTTGCAGCCTCTGCTCAGCCGCTTTCAGTTTCTCTGCACCTGCACATCCTCCTCATCCTTTAGAACCTGAAGACACCACCCTCATAGCAACTTTCTGATGCCTCAGCCTGACTGAAAATCACCCCAAGTCTTCCTCCACCAAACATCTGCAACAGTTTCATGCCACAGTTTTAAAAAAACCAAACTCCTTATGCACGAGGAGGCATCTCTTGCTTATTCCCGTACACCTTGCAGTACAGAGTCGGGCACATAACAGATGCTCAATATACATTTACACGTATTCTCTATGATAGCTGGCTGGCAGCAGAAAAGGGATCCTGTGGTTTTATAACAGACAGCCCAGTACTCAGTTCTTTTAAAGGGTTTCAAAATCATGTCACATGAGGACACAAAGAGTTGGCCAAGAGAAACAAATGGGGAGATGCTCTGGGTAGCAGAGACAGCACAGAGCTGTCGACTAGCCATCCCTGCGACCAGCTCAACAAGGCTGGAGTACACAGTGGGGACAGAGGGAACAGGGTGGCAAGATGAGCCCTCAAAAGACTGGCTTTTTTGTCATTCAGGTGTTAGCTCACAATTTACCTCCTGTCCAGTGGGCTTTTAAAACAGCTCCCACAAATAAATAAATGAAAATAGTTCTGTCTATTCCTTAAATTATTCTCTATCCTGGGGCTGGTGATTTAGCTCAGCAGCACAAGGGCCTGTCTGGCATGCGCGAGGTTGTGAGTGTGGTCCTCGGTACCAAAAAAAAAAATTGTTCTTTATCCTGTTATCCTGTTTTCTCTTTTGTAGCACCTATTAGGATCTGAAACATTTATCACTCCGTGAAGTATATTTATTGATAACCACTATCACTATCACAAAATAGGCTTTATGACCTGGGTGTGGTGGCCTATGCCTGTAGTCCAGCAATCCAGGAGGCCGAGGCAGAAAGACTGCAAATTCGAGCCCAGACTAGGATATACAGTGAGTTTAAGGCCAACCTTAAATAGGGTTAGACTCTGTCACAAAATAAACCAAAAATAGTAGGCTTCATAACTGGAGCATGGTGGCACACACCTGTAACCCCAGCAATTTGGGAGGCTGAGTCAGGAGGATCACAATGTGGAACCCAGCATGGGCAACTTGGCAAGACCTTGTTTCAAAATAAAAAGGACTGAGGATGTAGCTCAGTGCAAAGACTCTGGGTTCAACGCCCAATTGAGGGGGAAAACAAAACAAAACAAAATAAAAAAACCCTAGGCGCCAAGAAACAGGGTTCTTTTTTTGTCTATAATGCCTACAATAATGCCCAACATCTAACAGGCATTCAGTATCTGTTTTATTTAGTTAACACCAAATATTTATTCAGCACAGATACTATACAAAACACTTTTCTACATGCTGGAAACATAGGAATAAAAAAGACAAAATTTTCTGTTGTTATGGAGCTTACCCTGAGGAAACATTAAACATGCTCGGCCTAGAGAAGAAAATGAGGGAAAGGAAAGACCAACTAGCAGCTTTCAAAGATGTGTAGGACAATTAACGAAAAGCAGATCCCAGTAGCGTAAGCAAGGTCAATAAACTGAGACTAAGGGTAACTGCTTTCAGCTTAGCACAGGACCTGGAGTCAGAACTGGGCAAAGGCCAACCTGGAGCGACTAAAAGTAGTGAGCTTTCTTTCACTGAAGAAAATTGGTCAGTGGGCAGCAATGATACAGAACAAAAATCCTCCAAACAGTCAATAGGAAAGTAATCTGGGACACAGAGGCCCCAAACTAACAGCCAGACCTACCCGTTGACAGCTACCAGGGACAGCTGCACAGGGTTTTTTGTTGTTTTTTAAAGAACTGAGTTGTTGCCACTAAAAAAAAAAAAAAGTATTTGCAACTAGTGTTTAGAAATGAGGAAGTAGCACAAAATGCTGGATTTGGCTTCGCTTCTTCAACATCATGCTAGTATTGTTTTTATAAAATTCAGTAAAAATCAAAGTTCGACTTCATTTCTGATTCGAGTAACTCCTAGGAAGCACTAGCTTTAGGCCAGACCAAGGGACCTGGAACCCGAGCTAGGGACCCCATAGAGAGATTTTCCGTGGTCTTGTGTAAAAACGCGTCACGCTCCCGTTTTGCAGATGAGCGAGGAAGACGCCCGGGGTCTCCGGCAAACCCGGCACCGCTAGGATCAGGCCGAGACATAGGCGCCGGCGCTCCCGCGCATATCCGATACGAACTGGGACGTCGCCACGAGCTAGTGACAGGGAGCGACAGGTGGACCAGCACCCCTGGGGTCGGGACAAAAGGGTCCTGACCCCCGCAGCACCCTTGGCTCCCCACTTCACGGCTCTCCGCGTCCCTCCAGGCCCCCGAAACGAACCCATTGAGACCCCACTCCGCGTTCCGCCGCCGCGGCTCACTCACCGCTGCCCAACTTCCGGCAACCCCGATGCAACCGCAGCGCGCACCCTGATGACGCAACGTGGCCCCACCCCCCAGCCTCACGGAGTTGGGTGCGCGTGCGCAAAGGATGCCTGGCGGCTCCAGGAAAAGGGCCCCTAGCACCGGGCGAAGGGGGCGTAACGCGAGTCGTGCGGAAGGCGGGACACCGAGGAGGTTGAAGTCCCGTAAAAACTGGTAGAAAGGCTCTTTAGAGGCAGGAATGTGTGTATGGGCAGGTTGGGCTTTCAAAAATACCACCGTGCACCTATACTGCCAGCCCTCTGGAAAACTGAACCAAAAGGGTCACAAGTTCGAGCCCAGACTGGGCTACTTAGCGGGTCCCTCTCTCTAAATGAAATAAATAAATGGGAGAAAACTGAGGATGCAGTGAGCTGCCTGGGTCCAATCCTTGGTACCACACACACACACAGTGACTTCAGAGGATGGCAGAAGTTATCACTGCCATTTGCCAGAGGGCAGAAGACAAGACAGATGCAGGTTGTAATATGTGACAGCCAACGACAGTTGACAGGGACCAGCCCGCTCTTTCTCTTCTCTCCTGCTGTCAAGGGATGAGGTCGCTCCTGCTTGAGGAGAACTTGTCACGTGTGTTGGCCAGGCGGTGGGACTGCACAGGACGACTGGTCATCCTGCCGGGAGGCCTTGCCCACAGGGACTCAAACCTCTCCACCCACAGTGAGGACAGCGATGGCTGCTGTTTATCACCTGTCGCGTTTCCAAGGTTTCATGTCTCATCCACGCAAGGGTCCCCAAGGCTTTTGCTTTATTATTCTAGACCAGAGGCTAGGAAATTTTATTTATTTATGTGGAGTTTTGGGATGGAGTCTTGTTATATAGCCCAGGCTGGCCTCAAACTCATGGGGATTCTCCTACATTGGCTTCCAGAGTGCTGGGATTACAACCTAGGTCACCATGCCGGACTACGCTAGGAAATTTTAATTGACTTGCTCAAAGTTAAAGAACTTGGGGACCAAAATTGGAATCAAAAGTCTGTGTGATTCTTCCCAAACAGGAGAATAAAACTAGGCATGGCACATACCTGTAATCCCAGTACTTAGGAGGCTGAGGCAGGAGGATCACCAGGAGTTCAAGGCACCCTAAACTACACAGCAGGACCTTGTCTCTAAATAAATAAATAAATAGGACTTAGTAAGGCTACTTTACTGGAAAGGATTATTTCAAGGGGTGGGAGGGAAACTACTGCAATACAGAGACCACTGTGACCAAAAGCTTGCAGGTGTTTTAAAGGCAAGGCAAAATGAATTTTCTTTTATAGGAGTATAAACAAGGCTAGAAAGACTCAGATGTGGGAAAGGGGGGTAATGGGGCTTGATCCCAACCAAAGATTGGAGAGTGCTTTCCCTTGAAACCAGGCTTCTCTCAGGTAGGGCTGTGTGCTGGCTTGGATGAAGTACAGGTCAAAGTGAAGGACCTGGAAAGGAAGAAGCTTCACCGAAGTTTGGTCAGTGATGTGTTTTGGCATTGCTTAGCAGGAACAAGCAGCTCAGCAGGTCGTTTAAAAGGCCAGGCATAGGGGAAACCCCTGTGGAATCTTAGGTCACATAGGAACACACAGGGGTTTCTGAAACCCCCTGGAATTTTAGGTCACATAGGAACGTGTGTTTCTTTGGAGTAAACACTTTCTAAGCACAAAAAAAGTGGAAAGATTCCTTAACCATTATTGTTTCCCACACAATCTTGCTGGCTGGCATTGAACTCATTGTGTACCCCAGAGTAGCCTCCAGCTCCAGTGATCTTCCTGCCTCAGTCTCCTAAATGCTGGGATTACAGGCATATGCCACCACACCTGGCTTGGTGTTGTGGTCTGGATCTGGAATAGCCCCTAGAAGCCTCATGTGTTCAGAGGTGGGGCTTTTGGAAGGTGACTGGATTATGGGGGTTCTGTGCTTGCTCATTAGTGAGTTCAGCCACTAAGGAGTTCAGAGCTGTGTACTGCTGAGAGGTGGAGCCTACTTAGAGGCAGGTCACTGAGGGGATGGCCTGGAGAGTTAAGCTTCCTCTCTGGCTCCTCCATCTTTCTCTGCTCCATTGGCCATGAGGTAAGCTGCTCTCCTCCACACAGACTCTTCTTACAGTTTCCATGTTTAAGTCCATTGACCATGGACTGAACTTCTGAAACCATAAGCCAAAATAAACCTCTTCTCCCTTAAGTTGCCAGTGTCAAGTGTTGTGTCCCAGCAAGAAGAAAAGTGACTGAGACACTTGGAAGCTCTTTTGAGTGTGCCCACTTCCTCAGACTGCTGGCTTGGGTCACCCCATAGGAATTTGAGTTTTCCAAGCACACCCTGCTTCCTCCTGTCTCCAACCCACCGTGCCTCACACTTCCATGCTATATGATCTTCTCAGTCTCCACAGCCCAGCTCACTGTGCCTGGCTCTCCAACTGCTGACAGGAAAGCACATGCATGCTGTCTGATTTCACCTCAATGGAGTCCTATAGTGACAGAAGTCACATTTGTCACTGAAGCAAGAGGGGGGCCTTGTCCTCACAGAGGTGTGGCAATGTTCCACAGCTTCACCAAGGTCATGATATGTGCACATGTATTTATCCAAGGTACATTTAATAGCATGCACTGAATATAGTAACAGTGATTTTAGAAAGCCAAGCTAAGTGTGGTGGTGCACACCTATACTCCTAGCTACTCAGTAGGCTGAGACAGGAGGATGGCAAGTTTGAGACCAAACCAGCTGACTTAGTGAGGCTTTGTCTCAATGAACTAGCTTTCACCTCCTATAAGAACATATGCCCAACACACATCCAGAGGCTCTACTGTATTGAACGTATGAGCAGGGGCTGAAGAAAGTTCTTCAGGGGTTTCTTTCCCCTGCTGGGCTTTGCCCTTTTCTGATAAGTGCATTTTAGAGTTTCTGCTCATATTAAAATGATTCATGCATTTCTGAAAACTGTCAGTCTCGGCCATGCATGCACCCCAACCCCCAGCACCACACCAGCTCCAGCCACTATGGCAATGACTGCAGCAGATGTGGACATAGTCCTTTTTTTTTTTTTTTTTGGTTTTTAGACAGGGTCTCTCTACATAGCCCAGGCTGGCCTCAAACTCAGTGATCCTCCTGCCTCAGCCTTCTGAGTGCTGGGGTTACAAGTGTGTGTCACTTCCCTCAGCTACAGGATGATTCTTGACCCTCAGTTTTGGACTGATGCTCCTTGAGAGTGGGAATGGGCTGGAGGTCAGCAGTGGTATTCTAGGGGGATCTTCCTCAAGTTCTTACTGAGATTGCCACAGCTGACTTGACTTGGGCCTCCCAGCCCGGGCTTCGGGAGCATCACCGCAGGTCTCCACACAACTCCCCAGGCAGTGATTTGAATCACATTTCCTCCGCTACTCATGCTGAAATGTAATTCCCAGGGGCCAGGTCACCGATCACTAGCATGGCCTATGTTTAGCATGTGAGAGTGAGGCTCTGGATCTGTAGCACAGGAAGGCAAGGAAAAAAGGAATGAAGGAACAAAATGATAAACTTCACTGCCATTGTGGTTATTTTCTTATAAACCTGTAGAATTTTTAATGTAATAATGTACAAGTCACTACATTAAAGCAAACATGACCCAAACGCAGTAATACACATCCTCAACTCCAGACCTTAGGTTCTTAAGACACAACAACCCTTTAGCCAGACATAGCAATGCACACCAGTAATCCTAGCACTTGGGAGGCTGAGGCAGGAGGATCGCTGTGAGTCCAAGGCCAGCCTGGGCAACATAGTGAGTTCAAGGCCAGCCTGAACTACATAGTGAGACGCTGGTAATCCTTTAAGGAAGGAGAAAAAAAGGCTATCTTCAAGCTGGGTATGGGGGCACACTCCTGTAATCCCAGCACTTAGGAGGCTGAGGCAGGAGGATCATTCTGACTTCCAGACCAGCCTGGACTACAAAGTGAACTCAAGGCCAGCCCGAACTACATAGAGTGACCCTGTCTCAAAACACCACACACACACACACAGAAGCTATCTTCAAATATCACAACATGGAAAGTGGATGACTGAATCAACAGAGCTGAGACTTTGTTCATCTCCTATGCTTCCTAACTATTAGCTCTTTTGTACCAGAACCAATCTTGGGGGTTATCAACCCCTCCATCGCTTTATATTAGGGATCATAATTTTTTGGTTTTGGTTTTGTTTTCTGAGGTAGGGTCTCACTACTCCAGGCTGGTCTCAAACTTGTGTTCCTCCTGCCTCAGCCTCAGGATTGTGAGGATTATGGCCATGCACCACTGCACGCAGCAGTAGTAGTCCTTCCTAAACGTAACAAAACTCATATCAAACAATGAGTTCTGGGTTCCAAAAGGAGGTTTCATTTTTGCACCTGTCCATAACAATGTGGTGGTCATTAGAAGGTGGGAATTTTTTTAACGATAGTCTGTGTATTCCATATGTAGCCCAGGCTAACCTTGAATGCATGGTGCTTCTCCTGCCTCAGCCTCCCAAGTGCTAGGATTACTGGAGTGTGCCAGCATACCTGGCTAAAAAGTGGTGTCTTCAGGACATGATATCTGGATTTGGAGCTTTCTGTTCATTACAGTTTAAATATCCTGACCCAAAACGCTGGGAACCAGAAGTGTTTGGATCTCCAATTCTTTTTAGACTTCACAGTATTTGCATATCCATAATGACATCTGCTGGGAATGGGACTCAGGTCTAGACACAAAATTTATTACTATTTCAGATGCACCTTACTCACATAGCCCAAAGGTGACATAACAGCTTTAAAGTGTCACTGAAGGCCACCCACATGGACAATCTGAACGTTCCCCTGAGGCCACACAGAATAGCCTCAGAGACCTGGTAACCATCCATGGATGCAGTTTCGGATGCTCTTCAAAGCTCTGACCCAGTCCCACAGAGTTGAAACCGCATCTGTCTGTCCCAGGCCACCCATTGTCTCCGGATGGCCTAGGACAGTGCTCAGAAAGTTCATGTTAATGGAGGTGGCCTGGGGGACCCAGAACTAATGGCCATTCCAGTGATAAAGTGGTAAGTGTGGCTTCTTGGTAGGGCTGAGGGTATAGTTCACAGAAGTCTTGCCCCATGCCCGGGTGGAGAAAGCAAGGCAGCCCACTGGGCACCAAGACCATAGAACATCAAGAAAGATTCACAGAGGCCAGGTGTAGTGATGCATACTTGTAATTCCAGCACTTAGAGGCTGAGGCAGGAGAATCTCCATGAGTTTGAGGTCAGCCTGGGCTAAATAGTGAGTTCAAGGCCAGTCTGATCTACATAGTAAGTCCCTGTGTATAAAACCAGAATGAAAGAAAGAAAGAGAGAGAGGGAGGAAGGGAGAAAGAGAGAGACAGAGACAAAGAGAGTGAGTCAGGGCCCATAGAAAGGCAGAGAATGTTCTCAGACACAATAAGGTCCCAGGATGTGTCCTAAGACCACAGTGACTGAGGTCAGTCCACTGTCACCAACTGTCCTGCTGTCAGCAGTGCAGGACACACGCTCCCCACAGGGGAGCCTCACACATGCCACACCAGTCAAGCCAGACCCACTTCTGTCTCTCCCTGCAATAGAGGCTGGCTTAGTGTTGGGATTTTGTTTTTCTTCTATCTTACATCGGGGGCTGAACCCAGTGCCTTCTCACCAAGCTACATCCCAAGCCTTTTCTATTTGTTTTTATTTGGAAGACAAGGTCTTGCTGAGGTGCTAAGTCATCCAGGTGGTGCTAGAATTTAAGATCCTCCTGCTGGGATTGCAGGTGTTCACCCCCATGTCCTGCTCTGGCGTGGTGCATTGTTAAAATCCATATGAAAGCCCTCTGTGTTCCAGACCCCATGGGCATCAAAGAGCCACTGCACACACTAACACATAGACCTGGCCTTTAGGTTCTGACAGGATCTATTTATTGTTCTTGTCAGACCCAAATTCAGCACTCCCACCCAAAACCAGGCTCACCCCCATTTCTTTCCCTGCTGCTGGGAGGGTGGATTTCCCACACCAGACACATGGCCCTGTCTATAAGCTGGGGTCTCTTGAGGCTTCTTTGGCTCTGAAGCTCTGCTCTCAGCCAGCAATGGCAGCTTCTGACACCAGGAATAAAGTCTCCACAATTCTGCGATTTTGAGAAGAACTTTACAGGAAGCAAAGCAGGAGAGTGAATGGTCTATAATCCTTTAGGAAAGACATTTACAGACGTGACCAGAAAGCAACCAGAACCCCACTAGAGTCTTGTCATGCTCTGCAGCACTTTCCTGTACAGTTTTGCTGCCCAAGGGACTCCGGAAGGAAGAAATGAACAAATCACAGAACAGTACAGCCAGGCGGCGATGTAAGCATCACATAAACTGCATATTCCATGGCTCTGTGGCTTTCAGCTCCACAGGGAGACTAGAAGACAGCATGAAGACCTCCCAACTTGTGGGTAACAATGTCCACCATCCCCTCTGAGGGTCTCCCCCTGTGGCCACAGATGCGCTCCGCAGCAGCTGCTCTTCCTCCCCACATGTCATTTTGGGAACTGTCACCGCTCTTGGGAATCTTGTTTGTAGGCATGGGTGTGTAACAAAACACATTTTTGCCTTTTGGAGAAAGGGTTAGGACAAGCCAGAACACCCCCCACCCCCTGTGTTTTTGCTCTGACTCTCACACAGCTAGCTCTGTGACCTTCGCTTCTGGCTGGGGGGACCTCGCTCTGCTCCTCCACAAGCTGGAATTCGAGTGCCACCTCCTGTCGTAGTGTCGTGGGACATCAATGCCTCCTGCCTGGTCCAGCTCTCAGGACATCAGTCGTCCTCCCCTCTACCCTAGCCCTTTGCTTTGCTTTGAACATGCAGCCCTTCGAATCGCTTCCTGTCTCTTTTGAAGGCGGCTTTTGTCCCCAGGTACTGGAGAACCTGAAGGAAGCTGGGGTGGAAAACACAGGTATGCACGCTGCATAATTCCCTGCCAACTCTAAGCCACGTATGTATGAGAAAGGCTAAGGCAGGAGCTTGGGGCAGCCCAGGTGTAGGTTCTGGTCCCCGGCCCACTGCTCCCAGCGTGGTCTTTCTGCTGCTCACTGCCACCTGCTCTTCTTCAAGCGCCACCTGCTGAGACCTTTTCTGCCCTGCTCAGCCCTAACCAAGACCATGGCCTCCACTACGGGAGGGCCAGGTACCTGTGAGACACAGGCTCCCTCCCTCTGCCCCCAGGACCATCACAAAGCCACCCTCCCTGGCTGCCTCCCTGGGCCACACCCTCAGGGTGGAATGCGAAGGATCCTCTTGAAGGTCTTCCTGAAGTTCTCGTTGCACAGCGGGTAGATGAGCGGGTTGAGCGTGGAGTTGAGGTAGCCCAGCCAGATGGTGAACATGTGCACGGGCTCACTAGAGCAGCTCTCGCAGAAGGCAATGACCATGAAGAACACAAAGT
>RJWT010027296.1:0-15551 GCA_004365215.1 Cuniculus paca | reverse complement strand
TATGCAAGAAACATATTTAGCTCGAAAGAAAATTCGTAGTCTGAAAGTCAAAGGAGAGAGAACAATGCCATATGTGACAGGGAGCCAGGGGTGGGGGAAATAGAGGAACCCTGCTCATTAATTGCAGAATGGATAAGAAAGACATGGGATTTCATAGGGTGGAAACCTACTCAGCTATAAAGGAAGATAGCCTCAAGGCTCTTGTGGGTAGATAGAGGCAACTGGTAATAGTACTCATGGATGTAATGGGCCAGAGTCACAAGGGTGAACTTTGTGTTGTCTCCATAGCATAACAACCTAAAGGTGTTAGTGGGATCCAAAATGCACAATACATATTGGGAAAGTCAAAGGGGAGGAATTCTCTAAAAAGGGAAGGAAATGACCACTATTAATCTATTATCATGATTGGAAGTTCAGATTGTATTCATTGTTGTGATTAGTTTCATTTTATTCTGATTTGTTTGATTTTATTATACTTGATGGCATGGACAGCTATTTTAAAGATAACAAAATATATAATCACAGCCATTGAGAATGTCCAATTATCTTGTTTAGAAACCCTGTATGGCTCTCATTGTTTGTTTGGATTGATTTTACTCTATTCTGTGTAGTTTGGTTGTAATATGTCTGAAGGTGTAGGCATCTATTCTGAAGATAACAAATATTATGGTAGCCAATGCTGTTTTGCTAATATCTTGAAATTCTATATTGCTTACATTGTTCTGCTTTGTTTGTTTTGTTGTGTTGTGTTTTGTTTTTTTTGTACTGTTTTAGTTTGTTGTATTTTGCTTGATTTTACTTATCCCTGATGGTATGGGCAGGTATACTGCAGATAACAAGAGGCATTGTCGTAGCCTTATCGATTTTTTGTTTTTTTTGTTTTTTTTTACCCTGTTTAAAAGTCATGTACCATGTTCATTGCTTTGCTTTGATTGACTTTACTCTGTTTTGTTTTGTTTGATTGTATTCTTTTCAAAATAAAAAAAATCACTTATCTTTTAGTGACCACTTTATCTTTTTTAATAAAATGAGGAGAAATTTTATAATACTAAGGACAGCATTAAATGGTCCAACATAAGAAGTATATACAAAATATATACATGGTTGTAGGAGGAAGTGATTTCCAAAAGATAAAAAGCTGACTATTCTTCAGCATTCAATTTTTAAATTCCAAGCTTATGAAAAATATGTAATAATGAGTTGGAGAAGCTAAATACGTGCCTAGATCACAATAGTGAAAAGATACAACTCTATACAAGAACACACACACACATTCACACAAAATCATCAAAATACCAGAGAGAAAATATTGTTTAACTACAAAATAGTAGTTAAATAACCCAAACTCTAACTTTAACCCTAACCTTGAGATATAGTTAGCATAATAAAGGTAAGAACTCAGGCTATTTAAAATCAAACTTAAGCCAGTCTCTTTGTTAGTTTAGCTAGAAAGGTGTTGTATTAAGCACTCAAAAAGAGACATCTATGGAAATAGACCATATTATCATTTAGTATGGGAAAACTAATATACATCATATAATCCTATAACCTGTTATAATCAGTCAAGGTGAGAAAAATACTAATACATTTTTAGACAAAAGGATATTTACTAAGGATAATTGTTTACTAAACTAAAATTATGTATTTCCTCACCAAATAAATTGTTTGGAAGAAAAAGCATTATGGAAAAAAGGAATGCTGAGGGCTTTCAGGAGTCGCGATGATGTTTGTATGATCTTTGGAGGCCGTTGTTTCATCTTTGAGCCAAACATAAAAAATGAAACAGCAGCCAGGCCAACCTTTGAACTTACAAGAGGTGAAAGAGGAAAAGCAGAAGGTGATTTGAACCAAATCTCAAAACAATATTCAAGTTGCGACCTTCTGTCTCATACAAAGATAAAATATAGACAGACTCCTTGGGATGCCCCTGAAGAGGTTTGTAATCGTGACTTTAGGAGAGAATTGGGAGAGTTGCTGCAAGAGAAAAAACACAGGGATCATCCAACCTGAGAACACACAACCTCCTCTTCAAAGAAACCTCGGTTAGACCAGATTTCTGCTGCCAACCTTGATGCAGATGATCCTCTAACAGATGAGGAAGATGAAGATTTTGAAGAGGAGAGTGATGACAATGATACTGTAGCTCTTCTTGCAGAATTGGAAAAAATTAAAAAAGAAAGCTGAACAGCAGGCTAAGAAAGAACAAAAAGCTGAAGAAGACAGGATTCCTATGGAAAATATACTTAGTGGAAATCCTCTCCTTAATCTCCCTAACCCATTTCAGCCTCAGGCCAACTTCAAAGTTAAAAGAAGGTGGGATGATGATATTGTCTTTAAGAACTGTGCAAAAGGTGTAGATGATCAGAAGAAAGACAAAAGATTTGTAAATGATTCACTGTGATCTGAATTTCACAGAAAGTTTATAGAGAAATATATTAAGTAGTACAGTTTTAAGTGCTTAAATTCTGTAAAATGTTGAGGATTGGTTTTGTTGTTTTTTCTTTCCCACCATCGAAATAGTGCATATATGGTTTCCGTCATTTTAAGCTGCAAAATATCTTGTCCTTTGATGATACATTATGTGATAATGGCATGGGAATTGGTTTAAGAGTTTCCATTCCCTAAATGTTTCCAGTCACATGTTTTGTTTTTAATATTGGAAAAGAAAATGTGCTTACAATAAATATTTGTAATCTAAATAAAAAAAGGAATGTTGAACATGGAATTTGGTGCATGTGAATAAGACAAGATGTGTGAGCACTGAACATAGAAATACTCTCACAAACCAAGATGGAATAAAACTATCAAATGAGATGGGAAGAGAAAGGGTTAAAATAGATTCATTTGCTACTTGAGCATGGGACAGGGTCAGGTGGAAGGACATGATTTGTTCTAATGTAAATACACTGTTAAATGGATCACCTGCTAAGTAGCTTAGTGACATTTACTAGAAAAAAAAATTCCTTTATATGCAGTTCTGAAATATACTTGAATAGATACCTATGATTCTTTATAGTAGTGGAACTCAAAATTATAAATTTATGAGGCATGGGTCCCTAACATAGGCTATAAAAAATGTTTTATAGACTAGACATTAATCTGAGCAGTTAATACTTCAAAACTTCATTTTGGAGAATATTTATTATGTTGGTCCTGAGAGGTTTGAAAGACCTCTATATCCATTTGTGATGTTCCAGTTCCCTTTCCTTTGCCAATACCTCTTGATTATTTATATCTTTGAAAGTCTAGTAAATCAAAATTCTGAGATAAGATCAGCATAATAAAGATAAGATGTCAGATGAATTGAAGTCACACTTGACATGCCAGTTTCTTGTGTTAGCTTAGGTACAAAGAAAAGTGTTTTGTTAAGCACTCAAAAAATGACTCGTCTATAGAAATAAAAAAATGGAAGACGCTGGGATAGTATTGTCATTTAGCAAGGAGAAAATAACATACATTCTATATTTCTAATGATTTGTCATTTCAAGGTGTTATATTTAGATCTAAAATGTCCTCTAAAAGTCCTGTGTGTTTGGAAGGTGATTGGATCATGGGTGCACTATACTCATTAGTGAATTAACCCATTTTTGAGTTCAGTAGTTGAATGGGCTGTTAGGAGTGGACCCCAATTGAAAAAGGTGAGCTCCCAGAGTGGGGAGGACCTAAAAGGTATGTTTTTGTTCACAACTCTTCCCTTTTCCTGTGCTTTCTGGTCATCATTTTGTGAGAAGCTTTTTAGGCATGCTTTCTACCATGCTGTTTCTGACTTGGAGCCAGGCATTCATGGAATCCACAGCAATTGCATGTCAAAGTGAATCTCCCCCTATTTAAATTGTCAGCATCTAATATTATATCCCAGCAATGAGAAAGTAACTATACAGAAAACTGGAATTGGAAGTAGTAGCCTTGTTGTGACTACACCTAACATTGTGGTTCAGAAACTTTTGGAACTAGTTTAAAGAAGGAGATTGGAAATATTTAGAAAAGTGGAGTAGAAAAGTCCCAGAGAGTTGTGAGCAGTGCTTAATGTATGATAGTGGTCAGAGCTCAGAATAACAGAATGGTGATAGGAATGTTGAAACTAAAGGATAGACTTAGGAATTTTCATTTGGAAAGAAGGACTCTTGACAGTTGGATTGCTGCCATTTGTCTTATGCTCTGACAGAAAATGTGTCTATGTTTTTTCCATGTCCTGTGACTTTGTGGGAATTTAAGTTAAAGCTATGAACTAAGAATCTCATGGAGGAAATTTCAAGGCAGCCCAATGCTCAGGGTATGCAATGGACACTGGTGGCTGCTTAGTCAAAGAAAATCAGGAGCAAAATGTACAGCTCAATAATGTAAAATTTTGCCAGAAAGGAAGCACCCATAATGTTGGGGTAAAATAGTAGCACTAAAAAGAAGTCTAGTGCTTGGAATCAATACAATAGGAAAATTGACTTGAATTTCTCCTAGAAATTGGCCAGATCCAATCTTTTAACCTTCTGCAGGCTAAAAGGTACAAAACTGTAAAGTTTTAATTTGAAAAGAGGGATTCTCTGTTCTCTGGAATCCCTGCTCAAGAATTGTCTATTAAGGAACAGGTCCCTGGAAATCTATCTCAATTTTCTCAACCACTCAGGAACACAGAAGCCTCTGCAGCTATGGTCAAAAAATGCCAGGCTACTGCTTGGTATCATCCATGTAGTGACAGTTTTTTATGCATGCAGAAGGCATAATGCATGAAGACTGCCAGCCAGACATTAAAAAAAATTTGAGAGGACAGGCAGTGTATCATTGAGGGGAAAGTTTATGAAAATATGAGAATGAAGCCAGAAGTTCAGGGGAGACCCCAGGAAGTTGGAAATGTCAGGAATGTGGAATGCCTGTAGAGGAAATCTGTAGGCAGTGAACAGAGCCAACTCAAGAAACAGGCCATGTGCACTGTGAACAGCAAGGCCATAGGTAAGGACCTGTCTAAATTCTTGGAGTTCACATCTTACCACAACCTGTGATGGATGCTGAACATTGAATTACAGGATTTAATGTTTGGTCTGCTGGGTTTCAGTTTTCCTTTAGTTTGATTACTCTCTATCCCCCTATTCTTCCTTTCTGGAATGGAAAATTTACTCTGTGCCATTGCATGTTGTAAATATTTAACCTCCTTTTTATATTTACAGGGGGCTCACAGCTAAGAGTTTGCCTTTAGTCTCAGAAGTGACTTTCAATTTGAGCTTTTCAGCAATACTGAAACCATTAAGACTTTGACAACTCTTAGCGATGAACTAAATGCATTTTGCAAAATGAGATGATCATGAGCCTTTTGGAGGCCATGGTCAGAATGTTATGCTTTATGTTTAAAATGTGCCCCAAAATGTTTGGAAGGTGATTGGATTATGGGGTGCTATACATATCAGTGAGTTGAGCAGCTGAATGAATGCACTGTTAGGAGGTGGGGCCTAATCAGGGGAGGTGAATCACTGAAGGTATAACCTGAAAGAATTGATTTCTGTCCTTTACTGCTCTCTTACCTTCTCTGCTTCCTGGTCATCTAGAGGTGAATAGCTTTCCTGCACCATTACATCATCTATGCCATTTATGGTCTGTAGCTAGCTTCCTGCTGCAACCTGTGCAAGGAGCAGGGTCTTGAGTGGATGGAGAGCAACAAAGACCTAAAGAAAACTATAGAAAAAAACATACTAAAAGGAAAGCTGGGCCCAGGAGGGACTTGATTTCTCTGATGGAGAGGCAATGACAATATCCCAGCCCCAAGGTCTTTATTTATACAAAGTGAAAAAAAAAAGAAAAAAAGGAAAGGCATGTGATGAGGCCTAGAGTGCAAGGTCATAGTATTTTGCAAGAACACTGAAAGTGAAAACATTCTCACAGCTCTCCGTGCTATAGTTAATAAGAAAGAGCACCAAAACTGGACACCTGTTGATAGGCAACCGAGCTAGGAATCTACTTGTTTATATAGTCTTCCTGTGGCATTCCATGTCCTTGGGACTGGCTTTGCTCTAGTCTCAAGGACTTTGCTGACCTCAGATCCAGCCACAGTTTAACCACTCCCCACATCTGCCCATGTATTGAATCTACTGAAACATGAGCCAAAGTAAACCTTTACTCCTTTCAGGTTATTAGAGTCAAGTGTGTCCTCCCAATGATGGGAAAGTGACAAATACAAATGGGGAGAACAAGGATATAATTAATTTTGACTTATGTCAACTAAACATGTTAAAAACGTGAGGACACCATTAAAACAAGAAGAGAATATATGATTTCCAAACCAGTAGAGGAAATAAACTTGAAACAAAACTCAATACACTTACTAGAAAAGGATAAAGGAGAAAAACATAATAAAAAACAGAGCAAAAGTTAATGAAAATAAGACCAAATTTAAAAACAAAGAGAATTATTAAGTGAGCTTTAATTTAGTGATTTTTATTTTTGATGCTGATTTAAAAAAAGTAATCGTACTTTGGGTTTCTCATATAAAAGAACCCATGCAATATTTAAGCTTGTATGTCTGATTCTTTTCACTTAGCATTATGGCCTCAAGGTGCACTCAGAGTCCTCCAAATGACTCACGTTTATCTTTATAGCAGAGTAGCACTCCACTGTATATAAATATCTCATTTTCCTTATCAATTCATCTGTTGATTGCTTTAAGATTTATCTGCAAACATGAGTATGTATGGAAGTAGGTAGATAGATCCCATTTATCAAATGGGAAGGGGATCAAGAGAGAGGGAGAAGGAAGAGTGGGGAGGTAAAGGAATAAAAAAGGAATTGAGATGTGTTATCTACACATACTTACTCCACACAAGGAAAGTAAACATTACATACTGCATATATGTAATATTAAAAAAAATCCATACCGAGTAATATGGTAGCAGAAAACTGAAAAAAAAAATCAGAAAGATAATGGAAGAAAATAAGTCTTACTAGTACCAACCTGAAGGCATTTTTAACTAAAAAACCATTCTTAGATTCAATTTAGGTGAAACATGTTATTAAAAATGTTTTCTAAGATTATACTATTTTCCTAAACTTATAAAAGTACTTCTCAGTGTACAATGTGGTCACATCCTGAAATTCATCAGAAGTCAAAGTACATTTAGTACACCTCAAGCTACCAGACATCATAACTTAGTTATAGAATATCAGGTGGCTATCTCCTTGATCGCGTGACTGATTTTGAGCTGTGATTGGCTCTCATTGCCTAGTATGGCAGGAGAGTAGAGCACATGTCACTAGTCTGACAAAACATCAAAATTTGAAGTGTAATTTCTAGTCAGCATATGCTGCTTTTCCCCCCATAAATTCCATAGATAATTAATTGAACTATCAAAATCTGGAGATCATGTATGTAAATCTAATGAGAGCCTCAAAATATATTACAGAATTACAAGAAAAGATACAGAAATCCCCAAATCATCATTAGTTATTTGAGAGCATCACTAAACAAAAATATCACTAAACAAAAGTATCATTAAACAAAATTTACTAAATACATAAAAATAGAAAGTAGAATAAAAATTACTAAAGAACTGAAAATGAGTGAGTGGGTTAACTCAGGAGAGAGTACCTAATGGCAGTCAAATCACAGTTAGAAGAAGGAGAAGTAGACATAGTGTTGCATGGCACAATAGGAACATGATCTACGGAAATTATACACTTTGAAATAATTACAGGAAAATACCTTAAGTTTGCCAACAGATAGAAATGAAAATATTTAGTAAGATGACAAAAATGTTAATTACCTAATTTGATCATTATATATTAGATACATGTGTAAAATTATAACACTGTATTCATGAATAAGCACACTAGTATATTGAAATGCTAAGTCAGTACAATAATGGAGATACAATAATCTGCTTCTAATGAACATAGGGGAGAAAGATGTGGTATAATTGCCTTAGTTGTGTTTACTTTTCATAAATGAGCATACTTCTATCTGAGCGAATTAAACTGAGGTTCTGTAAATGAAGAAGGGAGAAATAGTTGATAGATCACTACTAATATTTTCTTTTTTTATTTTAAAGAGAATAAAACAGAACACAACAGAACACAACAAAACAGAGTAGAACAAAACAAAGCAGATCAGAACAAAACAATGCAAGCAATACAAGACAACAGGGAATCACTGGCTACCATCGTGTCTCTTGTTTTCTTCAAAATAGTTGTTCATACCTTCACATGCAAAAAACTCAAACAAAACCAAATAGTACAACACCAATCAAAACAAAAGAATGAAAGCACCACAGGTCTTCAAACCAGAAATACTTTCTAACACTGTTCAAAAAGTCATTTCACAGAAGAAACCTAAATATAAAGTAAGGTTTTGCTGAGACAAGTTATTCTCACTAATAAAAAATGAGAGATCAATAATAACTGCAGTACTATTGTTTTGAGCAAGTACTTAATTGGTAACACCTAATATATCTAATGCTACTAATTATTGACTAGCAAACGCAAAAACAGGAAATTTTATACACCATTGGTAGAAGAGTTGAGCTAGGTCCAATTGGGGGCAACTGATTAGAAAGTTTAGTATAAAGAATTATTAACTGTAATAAAAGAGTAACTGTGAACTATAAAAAAAAGTGGCTTCCTAGGGCAGTGCAAGAGTACCTAAGAAAGACAGTCTTGAAAGATATTCAAATTTCAGTGGAGAAAGTATGGCACATCTCATTGGTTGGTAAAAAAATTCACTGGTTTGACCAGGTCAGAGTGGGCCTCCAAGTTCTGGGCAAGCAATAGACCACCAGTTGTGCAAGCCGGAGAGCAGGTGATCAGAAACTAGCATAGTGGGAGTGCAAAAGAAGTTTAGGTGCCGGCATCTGCAGGAACCCGTCAGAGTAGGGAGCCCTGGTTTCTACAGTAAGAGGAAATGCAGTGAGGGTATGAACAGAGCTTGTCTTCAGGATTCCAAAAGGAATATGGTTTGCACTCTTCCATAGCTGAGTCAGGTATTAGTGGATAGAGTCACACCAAATTCATTGCTGATTGTAACATATTCTTAAACTAGTCAGAGTCTCTTCTCTTGCAATGTACTTCTAACATACTCAACTGAGAAAACAGAATGGTACTCCTTTAAAGGAAAAGAACTGAAAGAAATTGTGTTGCTCATCAGTGTATATATGCTGAAGGGTGCATTCTTAACTGAGAGTCAGTAAATTCATAAGCTAAGCACAAACTTGGTAATGGTTTTGTACGATACTGTAAAAATGTCTAGTAATATTGAAATTTTGAATTCTTTACAATGACAGTCTTTACTCATCTAGGGGTATGTCTTGGAGAACATTTTGCTCACATTTATTCATGCACATGCTTATCTTACTGTTCACAATTACAAGAGCTGTAAATGACCCAGATGCATATTCACTAAATGGACAATAAACAGTGTATTTATACAATGGAAAAACATACAACATTAAAATGAATTGTCTAAAGGTATATGTGTTACTAGTGATAACTCTTCAAAATAAATTAAGGATTGGAAAAACAGTAAGTTTTAAAAGAGCACATAGAGAATGATGCAACTTCAATGGAGCTAAATAAATAAGCAAATTTAGACTATGTATTTCTTTGTAGATACAATCCTATGTAGGGAAGCCACTAATAAAATCATAGGACATATAAATACCAAACTTATTTTATGTGTTAACTTTTCATTTTTGTGGGTTATTATATAATATGTTTTCATTAATCAAATTTTATTTCCAAAGGAAATAATCAAAACATAGCAAAATATTGAAATTTGGTAATAATGACAAATTTTAATGATAATGTACAAAAACATTCATGTTGTAGTTCTCTTGATTTTATTTTTGAAATATTAAAATTAATCTTATTCAAGGGTAAATTGAAGTCTAAGAGGGAAAATGGTTTACTCAATAACTTACTCTTAGTTATTTGTAGAATTGAAAAAAGACCCATATCCTCTACGTGGTAGTTAATGAACCTTTGCTCTATGTCACCAGGTGACCATGTAGCAAGGGTACTATATTAGTTTGCATTCCCAAAGTCAACATATTTCTCATTTAAGTAAAAGGTGTACTTTTCCCCACACTTTCCTTGGAGAAGCAGGTTCACAAATACAGAGTTCATAGAAGGTACTTTATTCCATTTGTTGCTTAAGGGCTAAATGATCCTTTCTTTTTTGCCTGTGGTCATAATTGTCAATAATATGGGCTGTCATTTCCTTTGTTCCAAAGGGAAGGTCTAATGGTAGTTATTAATAATCCCCATTGAAAGATGAAACTTGGATATTTGTTGCTAAATTTAAAAACTCTCAAGTGGTCACTTAGCTAAATCGACATATTTTTCCAATTTGACAGAAGCAAAAGGCACCTATAAATGACTGCTTGAAAGACATTAACACCACATTATAAAAATTGAGGAATTCTGTTTACAGCTTTGATATGCATCATAACAGGTAGGATCTTCTGATAAAGATGCATATTAAAAATACTGTAGATTGTGTCTAATTGCATATTTTATTCATCCATTACTTTGTACCCCCATAGGGGAGAAAAGTATATTATAAGTACTACAAAGTAAATCAGAATGAGCATGTTTACACTAGGAAGACACTATAAGACATTATTGAAGATGGTGAAGTAAAAGTATTCTTGGAGAGAGTAGGAAAGAAAATTAAATAAATCATGGTGCTCTTGCTCATTATCTAAAAAAAGTAAAGCAAGACCATGTCTATATTTACATTCATTTATATTTATTTTGTAGAGTAAAACTGTTTTAAAAATCATGGAAATGTTTAAATGTCAAGTTTGGCTAATACATTTGGACTTATACTATATTTATATCAATTTTTTTTACTTTGCAGCTATAAATAGATAAAACTGGTTTATGTTACTCTGCAGAACTAGAGTACAATTTTTAAAAAATCTAATCATTCCTATCACCTTAAAAAACATGATAACCTAAGTATGGTTCAACTCAACTCTTTTTCCTATCCTGAAATTCAAAATTATTTTTTCATTCCTTTTGCATTTGCTAACTGATTATTGGCGCTGATACTAATGACTTAAGGATGACCTTGTTTTACCAATGAAATGAAGTATTTTAATTTTTTATACAGTTTTTGTTCCTTGTAAACTTTGTGTAAGTAGTTAATAGTTTTTAGAATTAAAAATCATTCACTAGGAAGAATTCTGGGCACAGAAAGATAAGGTGGAAACATTGAATTAGTGACAGAGAGAGTGAAATATATTTCAACTGACACTAAGACATATTTATGGAGATTTTACTCCATGCACATCTCTACACCAAATTCTGAGAGTGATACATAAGGAACATAAGAATTCATGGAGTTCTCTAAATTGTGAAGAAATTATACACACAAGAAAACTTATTTTGGGACATTGAATAATATATATATAAGTAAAGTGCTATAGCAACATTAGGAGAAAAAAATTTCAGTGTAAGCACCTAGGAAAAGTTTTGGAAGAGGCATCTGTGAAGAATTTGAAATGTACAAATGTACAAAATGTACAAAAAAATGTGTTCTCAGCTTAATAAATGTTTAATAGTCTTGATTTGATTAGGAAGTAGTATATAGTAGAGAGAAAACGAGATCATAATTTATTGGCTAGCATAATTTTACCTTAAGTAATGAAAAAGTATTACAAGAGGAGAATGGGAGGAAGTTTTTCCTGAGAGTTATGTGATTCAGAAAAAAAATTTAAAGGAAAAATAAAAAAGATGAATTAAGGACAGAAGTTGTGAGCTGAGATCTGAGATTTACATTTACATCTGCTAGATCTCACTTCTACAAAACCTTCAGAAAGATGTTTGTAACATTAGAGTGTGGTGAAGAATGTAGCTGAAAAATTAGTTGTCATCACACAGAGGTTATCATTCATATCACAGAGGTGTGTGGAATGCCCAAGAGAGATATCAAAAAGAGAGAGAAAAAAATAAAGACTGATAAGATATAAACCAGAATGCAAATAAAAATAGAAAAAATGTTAAGAGCAAAGGTGCAAACAAAAAACCCAGAAGCAAGAACCACAGTGCAGATCTACTTTGGTCCGCAGCCAGGACAAATACCTGCTAATATTAAATATCCAGAGAGGAAAACCAGTCATGGCTTGAGTTACAAGTATAACAAAATTAGCTATCATACTATTTCTTTGAAAACATTTGATGCAATAATTTCCCTGATATAGTGACAGTAAAAGGTTAAGTGTGTGAAAGGGTTGAGTAGTGGAAAAACAACTGAATGGGGAAACCACTGAAATCACTGACGTGTGGAATAATGTTGATGAAATAATCTACATTATATTTTAGAGTTTACTTCCTTAATAATGCTCTCATATAATGTTATAAACAGATTTTCATGAGTGTATTCATACACTTAGGGAACATCTTAATTTTTTGTTCTAGCTCCAGTTTCCACAATAATGTGTATTTAAAATGTGGAGCAGTGAAGTACTTCTCTAAACATAATCTTCCAGTGAAAGTATATGAAATGATTCTTTACCTGAGGGCTTCTCTGTGTGATTTGCAATTGTTTCCAAGTAAATAAGAACCTGGTGCTGTACCCTAGAGACATAGAGCTTGGGCTTCTTATACATAAAATAAACAGACTGTGGAAGATATTTGTGCTTTTCTGTGGGGCTAGAATCATATCACTCTTCTAGGTTTCTAGCTATTATTTTGCTAACTGTTGATTTCAAAACTAATACAAGTTACTAAAATAAGGCTGCTTGAAAGTTGTATCAGCTCATCCAAATAGATTTATATGGCAGAAAGTATCTTTAGGGAGGGGAGGATAGGTGAAAATTTGAACAAATACTAAGATTATTCTGATCCAACTAAAGATGCTTTTAGGGACATAAGCCTATAATTGAACCATTTTACCTTTCCATGCAAACAAAATCCTAGAACAACTACACTATTCCTTTTACAATTGTAAAGATGTGGAAGCCTAAAAACACTGATCAGAGGAAAAATAAGTAGGTCTAAATCTAAATTTTGAGGCAGTGAAAATGGAAAATTTAGATAATGTGTTTGGACAGTCAATCAAGCAAAAATGAGATTGACATTATGGTAAGTCATTATAAATATATGAAACATATATACATATCAAATAATATGGATATATTATACATATGAAATAATATGAACGAGTAATTGACATACAGCATTGATGCTATAGACCTGGATAATTGGATTCAACAGTAACTTCTTAGTTGGAATTGTCTAAATTGTGTGTAATTCTTGCTGCAGCAATAAGGTAAATTATTATGCAGATATTTAATAGGTTATACAGATAAAAAGTTTTATTACAATTTGATTGCTTTCATAGTAAAGTGCTATGTGTTATCTCTGTAAAGTATGTAGTTTTACAGTTTCTATCTTTTTTAAGATGAAAAATTAAAGCTTAGAAAAATAATCAATAAGCCTAAAGTTAAACAGTGTGACTTTATGCAATAAACCTTGAGCAACATACATCCTTTAGAGAGATAAAGAGAATGCTGTACTTAAAGACTTTTTTAAGTTAATGATGGAAAATGAGCATAAGAGCAACAGATCTAAATTGACTTTACCATTCTACAAAACCTGTGGAATTGTAATTTTAAGTCATTTCTTTAGCCTTATTCCAAAATAGCTTATGAATGAAGTTGTTCATGACTGTGTAACAGTGAAGACTATCCAGAAAGTCAAGGGGTTCTTCTGAGACAGATCACATTATTAAGCATTATCTACACATTCTTATAAGCTCCTTTCTGTTATCCAGACATATTGTCATAGTCTTTTAAAATCTTTTTATGATACAATAAATACCTTCATCAAGGATATTGGTACTTATACATATCACACAGGATCCCTTTCCACTCCCCTCCATCCAATCTCCCCTATGTTCAGAGCCCCTTCATAAATACACAGCGCATGTTCAATCTCATAATCATTAATATTGCTGTTGGTTTATAGCTCTAATCCATTTTTATTTTTCCTCCTTTAGGGACATTTCACAGCAAGTCTGTAGCCTGGATCCATGGAGAAGACTAATTCTTCAGTGGTGTCTGAGTTTGTGTTGCTGGGACTCTGTAGTTCTCAGGAACTCCAATTTTTCTTTTTTCTTTTCTTCTTCATGTTGTATGTGGTCATTGTGTTAGGGAACCTTCTCATTATCATTACAGTGACTTCCGATGCCAGCCTGCACTCCCCCATGTATTTCCTCCTGGGAAACCTTTCCTTTGTTGACATCTGTCAGGCTTCTTTTGCTACACCTAAGATGATTGCAGATTTTCTGAGTGAACACAAGACCATATCATTCAGTGGATGCATAGCCCAAATTTTCTTCATTCACCTTTTTACAGGAGGGGAGATGGTGATACTGGTCTCCATGGCCTATGACAGGTATGTGGCCATATGTAAACCCCTATATTATATGATCATCATGAACCGAAGAACATGCACTGTCTTGGTAATAATCTCCTGGACTGTGGGCTTGGTGCACACATTAAGCCAGTTATCATTTACTGTGAACCTGCCTTTTTGTGGCCCCAATGTAGTAGACAGCTTTTTTTGTGACCTTCCTCGAGTGACCAAACTTGCTTGTTTGGACTCTTCTGTCATTGAAATACTAATTGTGGTTAATAGTGGTATTCTTTCCCTAAGCACTTTCGCAGTCTTGGTCAGCTCTTACATCGCTATTCTTGTCACAGTCTGGTTCAAGTCTTCAGCTGCAATGGCCAAGGCATTTTCTACACTGGCTGCGCACATCACAGTTGTAATATTATTCTTTGGACCGTGCATCTTCATCTACGTGTGGCCTTTTACTACTTATCCTGTGGATAAAATTCTTGCCGTTTTCTACACTGTGTTCACTCCTGCCCTAAACCCCATTGTTTATACCCTAAGGAATAGAGATATGAAAGCTGTCATGAGGAAAATTGCAACCCGTTACCTGATCACCCCAAAATTTCTGAAATGCCACTATTAGTGAGGAATTCCCTTTATTAAGATGAAAGTCCTTCAAATTCCTCATATCAGGAGTCTTCAAATAACTTTCATGTATTTTGGTGTCACATCTCAAATGTGGGAAAGTGGTAAAATATTTAATGGGTACTAACAAGTTATTCCCCCTGCCCCAGGTATCACTTAACCAGAAGTTCAACAGTGAAAATTGAAAAAAAATCCATGGCGTATATCATTACTAGTTATACAAATATTTTGAAAAATTTCATGTGATAGCAAGGTGTGTTGTAATCCCAGAACTTGGGAGGCTGAGGCAGGAGGATCACTGTGAGTTTGAGGACAGCCTAGACTACATAAGTGAGTTCAAGGCCAGACCAAACTATATAGTGAGACCCTGTCTCAAAAAAAAATGCATGAGAAGTATATATATGCATTCACTGCTATGGTTACAGGTAAATATTAATGTGATGGGAAAAAAGAAATGGCACAAAATTTTTTTGGAGTGCCTAAATTTAAGCATTTTTGTTTTTTGTCTTAAGAGTTTCCTTACTGACTTCCCTGAAAAATCTATACACATGCATAGTGTTTAAGAATCTGAAACTTAATTTTCCAAAGTT
>RJWT010027295.1:0-15550 GCA_004365215.1 Cuniculus paca | reverse complement strand
GCTGTGAGTCCAGAGGTACTGGTGCCAATCATGTCTCTCTCCCCCAGCCTTCCCCACAGCACACAGACTGAAAAACCTCTTTAGGAGGAAGGGGTGGAGTTGAGCAGAGATGGACCTAACCTGGCAGCCTCTTCTCAATGCTCATCACTGGTGTTTTCAGGACAATCCTGGTTTCTGCAGACCTCATTATTCTGTGATTCTTCCTATAAAAATATTCATCTAGGCCAACATAGATTGAGTTGGTTTTCCAACACTTGTGTTAGAAAAATATTCTGACCAGCACTACAGTAATGTAGAGTGGTGAGCAGAGCAAAGACTTCAGAAACCAAGAGCTCTCAGTTTGAATCATAACCATTCTAGCTATGCAAACTTGGGCATTAATTTTTCAAAGTTTCAATGTCTTCCTATATTAAATGGTACTGTTAAGAAGAACTCTGTCCTAGAGATACGGTGTTGACTAAGTGAAAGTACATGCATGAAAGACCAGCTGTTTTTTCCTAATGCTCTTTGATAGTTGTGAATATTTATTTTTAAGTCTCCAATATATTGTTCATTCACTTGTTCACCAGTTCATTCAATATTTACTTTAGTTAAGTGTCAACTATAGGCTTAGTATTGTAATCTGGTAATGGGGAAGGAAGGAAGGAAGGAAGGAAGGAAGGAAGGAAGGAAGGAAGGAAGGAAGGAAAGAAAAGAAGAAAGAAAGAAAGAAAGAAAGAAAGAAAGAAAGAAAGAAAGAAAGAAAGAAAGAGAGAGAGAGAGAGAGAGAGAGAAAGAAAGAAAGAAAGAAAGAAAGAAAGAAAGAAAGAAAGAGAGAAAGAAAGAAAGAAAGAGAGAAAGAAAGAGACAGACGGAAAGAAAGACAGAGACAGAGACAGAGAATGTAGAATCTCTAGCTTCAGATGTTTGTAGTTTCATTGAAGGAACATATAAACTTATGGTATCACAAAAATTTCTGGTATAAATATGAATCAATAAAACATAAAAGGGAATGCTCACTTCAGCAGCACACACACTAAAGAAACATGAATGAGTATGGTATATCAGAGAGGTTTCTTACAGAAATTTTAGAGTTTGGGTCAAGATTTAATAATGAATATAGTTGTCCAATAGATTGCCAGAGAAATAATTTTAAAATGAAATGAACCCCTTCTGTGTAAAAACTTTTAGATTCCTGTCCTTCTGAATGAGTCTATGGTCATACCGCCCTGAACACACCTGATCTCATCTGAATGAAAATTGTATTATCACATGGCACTTCTGGATTGTGATTTGATTCAAAGTGACTGCAATCCCAGAAGAATCAACTATTTGCCTGCACATGTCAAGTTTAATTAATGCTGAAGCACCTGACAGGGTTTTTATTTTTCTATTATGAATTTCTATCCAGTAATTCATTTTCTGAAAAATACCTTGCACAGAATATGTTAAATAGGCCATTTGCAGGCTGCAGGGGAAGAGAACAAGATGTCACTAAGAAGCAAGCCCTCCCTGTGAATCAGCACCATGCACAGGCCGCTCAAGGGAGAGCCAGATGCCAGCCCCTTCTGGCATGTGGGCTGGGAAACAAGCAGAGCCCCGCCCCCACAGCCATAAGTGATTGGCTGATCCAGAGAAACACAGGCTGCAATGATAGCTATTGAGGTAAAATACAATTTAATGCTTGTAGTGTTGAGTGTCACTGACTTTGCAGGTCTAAAGCCAGTAGTCTGATCATCTATTCAAAGGATAACAATACGCAATGGAGCATCTATGGGGGATCTCCTTCTGAAAGTGGTAGTCATTGTTAATTCCCTATCATCTTGTTTTGAAGTCCTGTATTATTTTCATTGTTTTGTTGGGTCGGGTTTTATTCTGTTTTGTTTTATTATATCCCATGGCATGGGCAGCTATTTAAAAGATAACAAGATATATTATGGTAGCCATTTTGGATTTACTATTGTCTTGTTTTGCAGTTCTTAATTGCATTCATTGTTTTGTTTTTATTGGTTCTCTTCTATTCTGTTTTGTTTGATTTTTTACTGTCTGAAGGTATCTGCAGTTATTTTGAATATGATAAGAAGCATCATGGTAACTATTGTTAATTTCCTATTGTTTTGAAGTCCTATGTCACTTATATTGGTTTGTTTTGATTGGCTTTATTCTGTTTTGTTTTACTTGATTTTATTCTCTTTAAAATAAAAATTAAAAAAAGAATATGTTAAATGAGTAAAGGGTAGATAAGTACTAAGTAAAACATTTGTTTTTATGATTTCCTTTAACAGCACTTGTGAACACACTGGGAATCTCTTCTGCCTAATTGAATTCATATCAGTGAGTTTTGAACTAACAAGAAAGCAACATCAGCTGATCATAAAGCAAATTTTGACCTTGCTGGTCATAAATTAAACAGATATAATGTATGTTCCCAGTACATAAGTACATGCTTACGAAGCAAAAATTTAAAAAGTATTTTGACCATAGATCTACATATTTGTTGGGGAAAATAAATTATAAAATGCTAATGGATAAGAATCTGACTTTGTTGTCAGGTGGCCTTGGTTAACTTTTCTGAATCTCAGTTTCCTCATCTGTGAAATAGAAACAGCAATGGCTTGTATCTTATAGAATTTAGTGAGTGCAAAGTGAGGGAATGAGGTGTGGATTTAGGGCAATATTTGATCTATACTGCAGCAGATACTTCATAAATGACCCAAGTATGAGAAGTGCTCCACAGTCCCAGATAGATGCTAAAATCACATGGCAATTTAAAAAAATAGAAAAGAAAAAATTACATTTCAGACCTAGCACAGAAATTCTGGTCTCATTGGTTTGGGAGGATGTCCAGACACTGGCAATTCTTAAAAGCTCATGAAGTGATGGTAATGTGTAGTGCAGGGTGAGAATCATGGTCTTAGACTTTAGCATCATCAATACCTATAGCTCCTCCATGGTTTTTATTTTTGTAGGAGAAAAGCTATTGTATTTTAATACTTTTATCTTTCAATTGAGAAATGAAAGTGTGTATTCATGGTGTGTACCATGATGTTCTGCAATATATACATTATGGAACAGCTAAATCAAGCTAATTACTGCATGCATTGTCTCATAGCCTTATTAAGATAAGAACACTTAAAATCCACTCTCTTAAGGCATGAGAAACTAGAAGGTAGGCTTTTAGAGATAAAGAATGAGACTAGGGGGAGAGGGAGGTAATGGGGTTGAAAATAATCAAAGTATGTTTAGTGTGTGTACCAAAACAAATCTCATTAACCTGTGTTACTAATATATACTAATTAAAAATCTGTTCTCTTAGTGCTTTTCCAGGTGGTGAGGATTAAGATAGGGTCTCTTAGCACTTTTCAAGTATACCACATATTGCCATTAACTATAATCATCATGTACAATAGATCTCTTAAACTTATTCCTCTTGCGTAACTGAAATTCTCCATCTTTTAATCAACATTTCCCCAGGTGTCCTCCCTGACCCAACTCTGCATAACTCAGTTTTAAGCATCCCTCCATGCATTATTCTCTCTCTCTCTCTCTCTCTCTCTCCCTCCCTCCTCAAAGAAAGAACCTTCTCAACTCCATGAGCACTCAGTGATTCTTTCCTCTTTAGACTGGCCCTCATCCAACACTTTCCCTTCTTTATCCAGCTAAAATTACATGACTTAACATTAAAATCATTGCATATTTTTCCAGCTTCTTTTGCTTTCACTTCGCCAACCTCATCTGATGTAGTAGTTAGTCTGCAAAGGTAGCTCACAAGGAAATATGCCTCTCAGCATTCATGCCCTTTTGTAATACCTTCTTATGATGACTCTACCTGACCTATGACTCACTTTGGTCTATACAATGCCAAAGTAGCACAGAGCCAGTCCAGGGCTAAGACTTAAGAAGACCTGGCAACTTCTTTATCTGCATTTTGGGAAGCCCTAAGCTGCCATGTAAAAATGCAACTACCCTACTGGAGAGACTACATGTAGACGCCACATAAAGAGATCTTGTAGAGAAGAAATGTCTAGCCACCCAACTTCCTATACAAGTCCAGCTTTTCAGCTGTGTCTGCCAGAGGACCAGCTCAACTGAGGCCAGAGGACTGCAGCCCCAGCCAATACCACATGATACAAAAGAACACCTTGGTCAACACTCATAACTGAGAAATAACTCACTGCTGCTGCCAGATGTGATGGTATACACCGGTAGTCCCCCCAGCACTCTGGGAGGTTGAAGGAGAATGATGGCAAGTTTCAGACTATTCTGGGTGACATAGCTACCTAGCAAGACCCTGTCTTAAAAATAAAAGAAAATAAAGGGGTAGAGATGCAGCTCAGTGAGAAGGCTCCTAGGTTCAATCCTTAGCACTGAAAAAAAAATTGTTGTTGATTTAAGTCATTAAGGAAGCAATAGAAATAAAGCTTGGTTTATATAAGGTCGGTGCTGAGATCACAAAAACCTAAGATCTGTGAGATGCCATTAAGATTGTACCAAAGTTAAAAAAGCCTCAGAGAAAGTATCAGTGAAAACTATAGGACCAGTAAAACAAAACTGCTATTAAAGGCTGGAAAACAAGTAAAACAATTAGCAAAACTGTTGCCCATTAATCCATAAGAGAAAAACAGGATCCCAATCCCCAGGCCATGGACTGATACCAGTCTATTGACCATTAGGAACTAGTTTGTACAATAAGAGGTCAACAACAGGAAAACCAGTGAAACTTCATCTGTATTTACAACCACTTCCCATTGCTCACGTTGCTACCTGAGTTTCTTTTCCTGTCAGATCAGTGGCAGCATTAGATTCTCACAGGACCACAAACTAGACTGTGAGTTGCACATGGATTAGGTTGCCCACTCCTTATGAGAATCTAATACCCGATGATCCGATGTGGAGCTGAGGCAGTGATGCTAGTGCAGGAGTCGGGGAGTGGCTGCAAACACAGATTAACACTAGTGCTGAGGTGTCACTGCACAGAAATCATGATAAATCAGTTGCTGGCAGACTAATGTTAAAACTTATCAGTGAGTGGCAATTGACGATTAAACTCTATCTGGTGACAGGCTTCATGGCACAATCCTACACTTATTGGACTGTCCATTATTTTATTCACCACATCCATCTTCACCTCTTTCCTGCACTACACACTTGTCTCAATTGCAGTTTTGCTAAGCCCACAAGCTGACTCTAATCAAAATGAGTAAAATCAAATGTCACTGAACTCCTTTTTTGAAAAGGCTGAGTCAATGATGATACAGGAGAAGACTCTAATATTTTTTAAAAAAAAACTGGATTTAAAAGAAATACCAAGGGTTCTACTTCAATTTTGAGTTTATTACAACAGGTGATTCACATTCTCCAACCCTGCTTTGTGTAACATATGGCAACTGGTATCTGGCAAAGCCATGTAACATTCACAGCTGCTTTACCACATGGAGACCAAGCACCTGGCATTGAAAGACAAGGCTTCGGGGTGTTTTCAGGAAAAAAAACGTGAGCACGAAGAACAAAAGTAATCATTGAAGGTTACCAACTGTGTCTGCACTAAAAGTGTGATTCTTAGTGGCTAACCATGTTACTAAAGCTAAGAAGCCTTTTAATACTGATGAAGAATTAATACTACCTACTTCTAAGGAAGACACCATGCGATTCAGAAGATGACAAGTCTTTCTCTTTCAAATGGCACAATAATTAGATTAAATGATGAAAAGCAGAGGAGATTGAGGCACAGTCGCTAGGATTAATGAGTTGCTGTGGTACACAATATGGGTTGACAGCAACGCAACAATGCTTGTTTTTGTGCAATGTGTTTTCCAGGAAAATGTGCAGGACGATACAGTATGTGTACTTTTGTTGCCATTCGACACCAAAATGCAGAACCATGCCAGTCTTTGAATAATTACATCTCAGTAAAACTGAGTTGGTCATTTTGTGTCAGTATGTGCACAGACAGAGTGGCTGTCATGACTGGATGGCTTTCTGGTTTCACCACATGAGTCAGACAGATCACTTGTGACTGTAAGTCTAAGCACTGTATCATCCATGGAGACATCCTGTCTAGCCAAAAATGTCACCTGAACTTTACAATGGCATTCAAGATGTAATTAAAATTATAAACCAGAGCTGGGGATTTAGCTCAGCGGCGTAAGTGCCTGCCTGGTGAGCACAAGGTCGTGAGTTCAATCACGGAACCAAAAAATAAATAAATAATAAAATTATAGACCTATTAATGTACCAGCTTTGTGAGGAAATGGACACAGAGGACACATGTCTTCTCTTATATGCAAAAGTGAGAAGGCTTTCTAAAGGTAGATCATTGGTCAGAGATTCTGAGTTATGAGACCCATCCTGGAGGTTTTTTTTAGAAAAAGTCACCACTGGGAACATATTTCGGTAATGCAGAATAGTTTGCAAAACTTGCTTACTCATCTGACATGTTCAACCTGCTTAACAAACTCAATTTGTCACCTCAGAGGAGAGTGACAACTGTGTTTAAATTGACAGGTAAAGGGAATGCATTCAAATGAGTGATGAGTGAACTGGGATCTTTGACATGTTTCAAACATTAGCAGAGATTTTATTTATTTATTGAGACAGGGTCTCACTGTGTCTTCCTGGCTGTCCTTGAATTCACTATGTAGCCCAGGCTAGCTTTGAACTCATGGTGACACTCCTGCCTCAGCTTCTTGAGTGTTGGAATTACAGATATGTGCTACCACACCTGACAGCACAGATTTTGAGAGACTTATCCAGGGCCTTTTTTCTCCCAGCTGGAGCATGATTACCTTTCTTGGCTTTCAAAAAAGTTGGAGCATTACTTCCTAACCACAAAAGACCTCCAAACTTGAAAGGTATAGATCTGCAACCCACTTGTGAATAAGCCAAGTGAATTGACTTTGTCTGTACTAGAACAGCATCAACTGTTTGAGGTCACAAATGATGGTGGCCTTCAAAATTTGTTTGAGGAACTTCAAACTTCATATGCTCTGGATTAAAGTCAAGGTGGAATATGTTGAGATTTCCATAAAAGCACTGAAAAGCCTGCTTCCATTTGCAACAGTCTATCTTTGTGAAGCAGGATATTCTTCAGTGACAACTAAAATTAGATTACAAAGTAGCCCAGACATAAGCCACACAATTTGGGTGTCGCAGTCTCCCATCACCCCTGTGTGGGACCATCTAGTTTCAGGAAAACACGCTCAGGGTTCACATTGATTCTGCATCACAGTGAGTTGTGTAATTATTTTATTATATATTATAATGTAACAATAGAAACAAAGTGCACATTAAATACAGTCCCCTTGAATCATTCCACCACCCCTCTCCAATTCCCTGGTTCACAGAAAATTTATCAAGAAACCAGTCTGTGGTGCCAAAGAAGGTTAGGGACAACCGATATGGGTCATGCAGGCAGACTGGGGCTTTTGTCTAGTGAAGTACATTATAATTTGATACATGGGAACACATAGAGTTTTTAAAGGAATTGTATCAATTCAAACTAAGACAGATGCAGTTCAAAACAAAAAGAAACTTTGGGGCCCAACTTCTCCCAAGCAAGAATCAGGTTTGCTACTATTTAGGAGCAAACACAGGGCCTATTTTTATGGAAAAAGGATGACCACCAAGGAACCCAAAAAACCCAAAGGGGAAGAACCAAGAACCAAGGAGAACTATTCCCAGACAGCAAAAATCCACCTTAACAAGCATATGCTCCTTGACCCTGAAATAAGAACACTTGGTGGTATGCACCCAGCTGGATTTCAGAGCAACTACTGAGCAGTATCTACTGTAAGTATTAATCCTGGGCTCCCATTTTTTTTTTTAAACCAGAAATCAAACTCACAACCTTGCTCTTGCCAGGCAGGCACTGTGCCACTGAACTATATCCCCAGCCCCTGGGACCCATTTTAAACAGAAGTGTCTCTTATAGTTCTCTAGTTCTTGTCTCACAATAGATGCTGGTTATTTGAGGAGAGGGGTGATCAGATATTCACTCTTCTTCACCAGTCTTCAGATTGAGAGGAGCTGTGCCTCGAGAGTTCATCTGTAACAGATGACAACATCCTGGGCTTCAAAGCCTGAGCCTCATGATATAATGAGATGCAAGTTTTGGGGGCTTCAGAAAAGAGGCGAATGAATGAAAGCCAGACTGAGCTCTGGCAGCTGGTCTCCAAAGATGGTCCCGAGCATACCACACCGCCTTGTAGTCCTCCCCTGCACTGAACCAGCAGAAGGCAGCAGAAGCAATGCTGTGCCATTTCTAGGCCTAGGGTCAGGCCTTGGAAACTTCGTGTTTTCACTTTTGGAGCTCTCGGTTTTTGCTGGAGAGGCCAAGTGGAATGGGAGAGGCCCTGAGACTACACAGACTCACAGAAGACCAGCCATCCCAACACCCCCACTAAGTCCAGTCTTGACCTATTTTGCCAAGAGGTAGCTGTGTGGATATAATATAGAGGAATGAAACTCCCAACCTACTATAAGTCCAGTATGGTTCATGTTCTCTAAAATCAAAGAATGGATGTTAATAACGTATATTCTGCTTTTAACAATGAAGGTTAAAAGCAGAATATATTAGCCGGGTGTGGTGGTTCACACCTGTAATCCCAGCACTCAGGAGGCTGAGACAGGCGGATCATTGTGAGTTCGAGACCAGCTTGGGCTACAAAGTGAGCTCAAGCCCAGCCTGAATGGCATAGTGAGATCCTGTCTCAAAAACACAAGGGCCAGGGATCTAGCTCAGCGGCCTAAGTGCCTGCCTGGCAAGCGCAAGGTCGCGAGTTCAATCCCTGGTGCCGCAAAAAAAAAAAAAGCAGAATATATTTATTAAGAAAAAGAAAGCTTCCACTGGGAGAGAGACGGAAGGGATCCCGAGTGGGTTGCCAAAGACTGTCTTTTCTAGGGCCTTTTATACAGCAAAGCCACAAAGTGAGGCAGGTCTAAGGTGGGGAAAACACAGAAACTCACAAGGTGGGCATGAGGTGGGACAGAACTATGGTCAACCAATAAGATTAATTGCTCAGGTAAAATTGATTAAATCGGGGACCAATGGGGAAGTGAGTTACATAGCAAGTGGGCATGCTTAAAGAGCACTGACTCTTCCTGTAGGGGGTTGGGATGGTGACTCCTGACTTCCTCAAGGCGATAAAGACCTATTTAGAATATCAATCCCTGAGCCAGGCGTAGTGGCTCACGCCTGTAATCCCAGCACTCAGAAGGCTGAAACAGGAGGATCATTATGCGTTCGAGACCAGCCTGGGCTACAAAGTGAGCTCAAGGCCAGTCTGAACAGCATAGTGAGACCCTGGATGGCTTAAGTGCCTACCTGGCAAGCACAAGGTCATGAGTTCAATCTCCGGTGCTGAATATCAATCCCTGCTGCTTATCCTTAGGAAGTATGTGGGTGCATTTATCTTTTGTCTTGAAGTCTGGCCCACGGTGGAGGTGTCTGTCTCCCCCACATTTGCAAGGTATCTGGCCTTCTACACTGGCATCAGCCCCATCATGCCCACCATCTAACTGCAGCCCTGCCCGACACTTTGGGAACCAATAGGTCAAATTTAGACTTGTGAAAATATTTATTGTGTTAGAATGATTATTTGGGGGGACTTGTCATTTCATAGTATATAACTGAACCACTGCAATTATAACTGAATGTAAAAATTCCCTTGTGCAGAGGTGTACATGTGACTCACATGCACTCCCAAAGCTGAACGAGGCTATAGAAAAACTCCTAACCATGTTGATCAGTTTCACTTACATCATGTCCCAAACTTCAGGTGCTCTCTTATCACTGCAGAGTACCAATAAATACTATCATCCCTTGTCCACTTACTCACTGACCTATGGCATCTCTCTCACCTTTTTGTCTTACCTCTTTCAAATGCCAATATCTTATTCTGTATCCTCACTCTGTATTTAGGACCTTTGCTTCCTCTTTCACTGTTAAAATAGAAGCAATGAAAAGCCATTTTCCACAAGCCGTCATCACATCTGTTCATCTTCCTACATCCAGGACTGTCTTGTCTATCTTTCGTTCTGCTACTGTGGGTAAAATGTCCATGGTCCTATTTAGCACCCACCCCTGCACTAGGTTTCATTCTGTCATTTCTGTATCTCTGCTTCATCAGTTTTTTTCTCTCTACTGAATTATCCTATTAAATTTTATTTAAAATTTTCCCTCTTAAAAACTATCCTCTGAAGCCGGGCCTGGTGGCACACGCCTGTAATCTCAGCACTCGGGAGGCTGAGACAGGAGGATCGTTGTGAGTTTGAGACCAGCCTGGGCTACAAAGTTAGCTCAAGGCCAAAGTGCGAGGTCCAGAGTTCAATTCCTGGTGCCATGCCAAAAAGCAAAAAAAAGAAACAATTATCCTCTGATCACGCTATCACTATCACATTTCAATACTCTCCTTTATGGGAAAACCCCCCAAAAGTTGTTCCTATTAACCCCCCCACCCCGATTTCTTTTCTCTCATTCTCTTCTAAATCGATCCTAATAAAGATTTCACTTCCAATCATTTCACCAACCCTGTTTGTACAGTCACCAGTGACCTCACTGTTGGTCACTCCGCAAGCCACCTCTCAGTCCTTATTTTACTTGAACTATCAGCATCATTTGAAATGTCATCATTTGAAGGTATTGTGAAAGAATGTCAGAAATATAGTTGATTCATGTCTTTGGAACAATGATTCACAGGCGTTTTGAAGGGAAAAAAGAAATATCACAAATTGTTATCTATAATAAACACAGAGGGTACAACATAAATTATTCCTCTCTCACCTCTTATGAAAAGAAAGAATTTCTTCTTTAGATGTGAACCCAAATGTGTCATGTGTCGGTTTTGTTCTTCAGCTACTTTTCTTCTTTCATATTCTTTCTGGTGTTTATATGTAATGGAGTACTTCTCTGCTATAAAGAAAGATAAACTTGAGGCATTCATGGGTAAATGGATGCACTTTGAGATCATAATATGAAGTGAAATCAGTCAAACACACAAGTTAAATATCACGTGGCTTTTCTTATATGAGAAACGCAAATATATGTATGTGAGAGAGAGCAAAATAGAAGATAGATAAATAGGAAGTAGGAAGATTTTTTTCAAGTGGATGGGAGAATGAGACATGGAGGAAGTGGGAGGGAGGGAAGGAAAGGAGATGGAAAAAAAGAATATAAGAAAAAAATGAAAATACATGTTTTGCAAATGGGAAGGAGATCTGGAGTTGGCAGGAACAGGGAGAAAAGGGGATAAGGGGCCAAAAAAGACTTAAAATGTATTATGTACACATACCAACTTCTCCCAGTAATGTAATCATTGTGCACTGTAAACATGTACTAATAAAAAAATTTTTTTCATTTCTCCTTTTTTCTAAACAGAACATGTAACTGAATTTCAATTAAAATAAAAACACAGAAGGCAGTAACTTTACAGGGAGGAAGGTGGCATACAATGTTACCTGCCTCATACCAGGTCCTGTCAGGAAACTCAAAATGGAAGTTTAATATAGGAAACTGATACAACCCCAAAATTATAAGAATGGCCAACTTTGTTTCACAGTCCTTGAGAAAATAACTTTTTGATACAAAAGTTTTTGAGGACTATATCAATAAATATATTTTCAAAACATTTTTAAAAGTTAGATAGATTCCTAATGCTTATATTTGTATATGTTACATAAAAATAAATTTAACAGAAATATACTGGAACTAAAATTTTTAAATGGGAAAATACCCCATAAAGACATAAAAATAGACTAACTGATAAAGACATTATGACTTGTCATAAATGGGCTTGTTGTCTCCACATCAACTATAAAGGAAAAACATATGTTACAGCAACAACCTGAATTAATCTCCAGAGAATTATGGCTAAGTACCAAAAAATCAATGAAAAACATTAAATACTGTATGATAGCATTTCTATTACATTGTTGAAGTAGCAAAGTTATAAAAATATAGAACTGATTGCTGGTTGCAAGGGGTTAAGCAGATAACTGAGAGCAGTCGGAATTGGGTGTGGTTAATTCCATACAATTCCTAATTAAGTGTGGTTAATTCCATAGCAACATGTGAGATCCCTATGGTGGTAAAATGTTCTGTAGTTTGCTAGTTGATACTATACTGTGGTTTTACATGTTAGCACTGGGATAAACCCAGCAAGGAATAACAGGATCTCTCTATATTGTTGCAACTAAATGAAATCTACACTTAAAAGTTTGATTTTGAAAAAGTGAAACAATTACTTAATCACTGGAGGAAGTAGAATAAATCTATTCCCTTATTTCAAAACCAATTCCAGGAGGTTAAAGAGTTAAATGTAAATAAACTACCATTTATTGAGCAGTTACTGTGTGTCAGGAATATTTGTATACATGCTTATTTTATCCCTCCAGCAAACTCGTACGAGATGGTGATACTCTCCACAATTTACCATGGAGGAATATTTGCTGTTTTCCCAAATTTACACATTTAAAAAGTAAAAATCTACACATAAGAGAGAAATAGCATACGAGAATGTACTAGCTTTGATGTGTATGAATAAGAGTGTTAAGAGTTTTAATTTTTTTTCTTCTGTAATTACTTATATGTACTGGATTTTCTGCCCTAAGCATGTTTGATTTTTTAAATATTTTTTAAGGCCAGGCAAAAATAAAGTAAGGAATTATGCCAGGGATGAGGAATAAGTCAGAAGGGAAAATTGCTCACACATCACAACACGAAAGCTCCAGGTTAATATATTCCAATAATTGCATGTAATTGCAAGGGAGAGCTGAGCATTAATAATGTTCATTTTTAAAGCAGCAATTAGCAATTACAAAGATGAAATTTGGCAACATTTAAGAAATGACCAAATGGAATAGACACAACACTTTTTGGAAAGCAGGTTTCATAATTACTAATTACTTTTGTTCCAATTTCTCAATTGAAAGAAAAGACACAAGGTAATCCTGAGGTCAGTAAGAGACTATCTTCTAGGCAATGGACAGCCAAGGCCTGGATTTGGGAATAAGAAGGGAGGGACAGGGATCAGAAAAGCAAAGAAGGAAGTGGATAAAATTTGGTGATTCATTAAAGAACAATGGGCAGAGAAAAGCTGAAGCATGATGTAATAGAAAGAAATGATGGCCACAGTCTGCCTTTGTTATAATCCAGCAGCAGATTCTCAGGACAGTCATTTAACCATCCTCTGGGCTTCATTTTCCCCATCTCTACAATGAATGGGTTGCTTTATGAATTCTAAGTTCTCTCCCAGGTCTATTATTTCGAGGATAAGTGATGAGAATGATAATAGTAACATGCACAAAAATCCTAGGGAGTAAACTTACTCCAAGTTCTCAGATTTAGATGATATCACAGATGGTGACTTTGAACAAGTTATTTAACCCTTTTTTGCATCAGTTTCCGTCATAAAATTGTAATAATGATGATGGTACCAATCTCATCAACCTACCAGGTAATGTCTGGCATAAGTTTCCATAGATGTGAGCAATTAATAACAGTTGCATCTATTCTTAGAACTGATCACAGTGATTCTTAATGGTTCCAGCAGAGATAAACCAAAATCCTCGTAATAAAATTAAACTTTTATTACTTCTCCTCATATGCATTGGGGGAGGAAATGGTGGATGATCACAGGACTGTAATGTATAGGTGTCTAGGATTGATACTGGCTGAGTCATCTGACTTTAAGGGGCACAGTTTTCAGATGCTGCTTCCTAGAGTTAGTGTTCACTGTCACGTCCACTCTTTCTCGTCAAGTACTGTCGCTTCCTAATATTTGTCATGGGTTTACCTCAAAGCAGCAGAACGTAAAGATCTGAGTCATTCTGCAAAGAAAAAGTAAGTGTCAATCCAGCAACTGTAACCGTCAGAAGCCAACCACTCTGAGCATGGTGGATGCCCATGCCCCAGTTGAGAGCGTGGCTGACCTCCCCCTTCTTGGCTCTGTTGCCATCACTTGCTTCAGAGCCTATGAAGTAAGAAAAGGGCGAAATGGCATAGTTAACACATCTGTTGCTTCTCTCCCTGCTCTGGCTTGCCCTCAACCGAATCTTGTAACAGGCAAGGCTGTCCAAATAACTTATGCCAACAAAAAAGAATAGTAATTATTTGCCTGGTACCGCAGGAGGAAAACAAACTACATGAGTATCGAGATTTATGGAGGTAGATACCAGTGAAGAGACATTGTAGTATATATGCATTCATGTTAAAATAGTAGAGGATGTCCGTATAAGAAATGTAGAGAAGTTTTTGTTATTTTCATTAAAGATTTAGTTGACCAAATTTTGTAACTTTTGTGATTTCAGAACTAACTTTTAATTTCAACTTACATAAGGTTGCCTGCATCTGGTACTCTCGTAGCCACCCTCTAGAACAGGGTTAAGGGGACTTTCCATGGTAATGCTCTTCTATCCAGTTCCCTCAACTTCCCTTTAATAATCACCACAGAAGTTGGTTTAGAAATTTCTAGAATGTAAGGAATAAATGGCAGTCAAATAACTATTTCTTTGTTTCTCTCTTTAGTGACAAAGAATATTTTTGTCTCTTTTTAAAAATTGTTTTCATTGTTCTTAAATTATACACTGACTAGGCTTGATATTTATATCAAACTTTGGTGTCCCTAATTTAAAAGGTTTGTATGTGAAGAATATGACTCAGCTTTTCCTGAGCACCGAAAACACAAAACACCACAATCCACCTCAGGAGTTTAAACCCAACTATCATGAGCACGTTTCTTACACCGTGAACCCTTGCTTGTACTAATACACTGACATTTCTTATTTTCCATTTATCTTCCTGTTCACAGACATTAGTAGAGCTAACCTGTCATTTTGATTTTTTTTCTTTTGTATTCTGCTCACAAGTAAAATTGTTGTTGGGGATGGTAAGTTAAAGAGGGTATGTAGCCCTGGAAGTTTGTTCTCAAGCTCAGTAATTTCCATAGTGATCTCTAGCCCTTTCAGTAATTTTAAAAGTGATTATCTCCCTGTGTTAAATTTCTTTCTTCCTCAAGTGCCTGATGTATCCTCATTGCCAGCTCTCAATGTGAACAATCATTAATAAAATCTGCCTAACGCAGTAGTGGGAAACTTATGGCATGCGTGTGGCAGTGGACACACAGAACCCTTTTTGCGGGCACGCAAGCTAAATTCCACCACAGCCGAGCACTGGATAACAGTTTTTTTTGTTGTTGTTTTTGTTTTTTAACTAAAACCTCAGTATTCAGGTTTCATCGCCGTGTTGGCACTTTGTGATAACTAAGTGGGTTTTGGGTTGCAATTCGAGGCTCCGTTTCTGAAAGGCTCTTCATCACTGGTCTAGGACAATGATCTCCAGGAATGGTCCTGACGTAGCACTACTAAATGAATTACTTTTTCCGGTATAAAAATCCCCACAGAAACTGGTTTTCTAGCTACCTTAATTTTTCTAAGTTGAATTCTTTCTATTAGTGTTTCCATTATTCCTGTCCTCCTAATTATTGAAAAATCGGTGAATAAACTTCAACAACAGAGCAGCAATTCTTGGCTTAAGAAATAGGATTTTCTTCATTTCTTGTTTTCTTGTCTACTAAGT
>RJWT010027294.1:0-15548 GCA_004365215.1 Cuniculus paca | reverse complement strand
AGATCTGTCTTTCCTTCTGTCCTCGTTAAAATCTGGAAAGTAAAGTTAAAAGAGATAGAATGTGGGTAGATTATAAATTTAAAAATTCAATATTTGCTATTTAATTTCTGTCTCTTTTTCATTTATCCTAGAGAAAATAAAAATTTTAACTTTTCTCTTGCAAAGTGTTCACCATAGATGGCAAACGTGCAGTATCCCAGCTTTGTCACAGAGTGGATGCGCGATGGCATTTACTGAGTGAACAAACGGACTTTTAGTGTATTCTTTAGCTGATGTCTATATTTCCTAGTGGTTTGACCTCAAAATGAAACAAATAAAAACCAATCTGGCTAGGGTATATAGTTTTTTATATCAATCCAGCAAATCAGCAAATTTCCAGCAGCTACTGCATCAAATAAGTAACAACAGCTGCTTAATGAATCCTCAAATTAGAGGAGGATTTTTTTCCCTTTATGTCTCAGCATGGTAGAGCTAATGGAGGGCAAAATTTACAAAAATAATTAAAATGGTGCCAGCTTTTATAACAAAGAGGAGGGGCTGTGACTAGCAAAGACTCGAAAGACCAGCAGCTGCGGATGCCAATTTGAAGAAGCAACAACCTTTCTCTCTCTTAGTTGCAGGCTTTTTGTTCAGCAGTGGCCCTTTCACTAATGAAAACCCTCCGAGACCTGGAAAATGTGTGGAAAACGTGCCAAACAGGACAAGAGCCTCTCTGCAGCAGTTAGACTGGTTGCCATGATTTCATAACTGGCTCCAGTTTCTTTTTGTTGTGTTCCTGGGCTGCAAAGCAACAGAAGAAACAGGAATATGCCTGCAGGGCTTTTGATGAAGTGCAGTTTTTTTTCCTCTGAATTTATTTCTGTTGCAGTCTGCATGAAAAAAACAAAACAACAACCCCCAAACAGAAAAACAAAACAAAACAAAAAAACCCCAAAACAAACTCATGTTTTACATTCAGTCTGAATGTCACATAAATCTCTTCATGGGTCTCATTTCTTAGCTCTCCTGACTGTCCCCATGTCTCCTAACTAAATACATAGTTTCTTGGAAGTCTTTGTTCATTTCGCTCCTCCATAGGACTGCCTACTTTCTGCCTCATTCATACATCTGCCAAGGGAATGGAAGGAATCTTTTTCAATTACAAGACCACTGAATTATTTTTCAGATGTGATTAACAAGATTGGACCACTTTACAAGTGTTCTCTTAATTTTTGGAAAAACTGGAATTTGAAAAGTTGGATAAAAGTGAATACTCTCATTGCCTCTTTCATGCCATTGGTTTCCACTATAAACTTGGGAAAAGGTTGCCTTCAAAGAAAATAACCAGTCCTGAAAGATAAATAAAAAATGTCACAAAGGAAGTAATCTTAACAGCAGAAGAATGCAGTTCTCCACTGCCAAGGGAGGTGCTACCACGTTAGAAGAATTATTGACATAGTTCTCTGGTCTGCTCAATTAGGTAAGGTACTTTGCTAAAGAAGCTGTTTGTTTTCTTTTTTAATAGAGATGACATTTCAAATGCACAAGTATTTCTTAGCTGAAGGAAAGTTATGGACTTGTGAAGGAATATATTCTGCTCTGCTCTGCCGTCATTGTTTTAGGCTGGCATTTGCATCAATTTGTGCTGAAAGGGTGAGTGAGATAATGAATCACGGGTACAGGACATACCCCGTTATTATCAGAAACAGAACATTTTCACTTTTATGCAAAGCTGTTTAGCAAGCATCTCCTGATTTCTGCTATGGCCCCAGGATAAGATGTGTAAAAGGGGTATGGGGCTGGAGGTGCAGCTCAATAGTATAGTCATGCTTAGTGGGTTTGATTTGTAGTATCACAAAAAACAAAAAATATGTGTGTAAGTAAATAAGTAAATAAATAATAAGCAAACGAATAAACAATAATGTTCCTTACCTGCAACCACTAGCTATGTTGAAACATTATAAATGTTTACACTGTTTCAGTTGCAAGTGACAAAATGCAAAAGAGCTTACTATAACAAAAATAAATTTATAGGTGAAAGAGGAGAAGCCTAGACAGGCAGGGCTGCCTCAGTCATCATTGATACAAAAGTTCAAACAATGTCAGGTCTCTTAAGTTAGCTGTGCTGTTTTTGTGGGATTTTTGCCACATTTGACATGATAGCAAGGTGGTCCTAGAAGCTTTCTATAGTCCTTTTGGGTAAGAAAGAGGCAATATCTCTTATTGATAACTCTTGCAAAGATCCTGAAATTACCTGTAAAAATCCTGAATGGAACCAATACGGCAAATCCCTTTTGTGGACTAAACAAAGAGGCACAAGCAGTGGAATTATGTTGATTACAGAACTGGAATTACATGGCTGTAAAAGGGGATTCATTGCTATGATTGGTCAGGCATGGGTCACAGGCCAGAAAGAGAATTCATTGATCTGATTGACCAGACATGAATCAAGGTTCACTTCTGAAGTTGGAGATAAGAGTATTTCACATCCTGGACTCAGCAGGTATTCTCCAAAAGAAATTCATTGTACTTATTAGAAGGAAGAGGGATGAATTAAAAATAGCTACTTGCAGTGTTTCACTGAGTAATTAAAAAGTGTATTTGAGTACTTACTGTGTTTTAGACATAGCGTTAAGCATTTATGTTTTACCTCATTTATTTACTGCTTCAATTTAATGAAGTGGTTACAGTTCATATTTAAGAAGTCAAAGTTTCAAAAATTCAATATCCTTCCTAAAGTCACAGAATTAGGAGGTGAAGCCAGGGTTTGAGCTGCAGTATCTGGTTTTGGAGCCTGTGCTCTGAAATACTATATTATTCCATCATTCAAAATAACAATACAACCACCACAACAGCTAATACTTGTTGGCTAATACTGTGGATTATGAGCAAAGGGCTAAAATGTATCAGTGTCTTAGCTATTTGCTTCCAAAAAAAGTAAACTTGTGCCTTCTTTTGGCCATAGGAAGGAACGAGGCTAGCAAAGGAATTTGAATAGTGGTGGTGGTAGTCACAGGTCTTTGGAAAGCTGGTTTTCAGTAGCGGGGGTCGGGTGGGGGGATTTATTGTATTTGTACACTGAGAAAGGGCCAAGAAAGACAACAATTGATAACACAAAAGAAAACAGGGAGTTGTTTATGCAGCAAAGTCTCAGGGGGACGTGGGAGGGAATGAGATTAAGAGCTTTGATTTAGGTTTTAGCCTTGGATAAGAGGAATACCTTTTCTTTTAAGACAGGAAGAAGGATGGAACAAAGAAAAATAATTGTTTCTTTGAACAAGAAAAGACATTACTTCACATTTGTGTTAAGGCTGGTCAAACCTTACAGAAAATAAATAGAGCTGGACCTTTAGTTCTGCTTTGACTCTTTCTCGCTCAAGGTCAAGAGTCTCTGGGCAACACCACATCGCTGGTTGTTGACGCTCCACGCAGCATTTTAAAAGCTTTTGGCATAATCCATCACAGAATTCTGAGGTTTGCTTGCTTATTTATTAACTTGATTAGGTATGTAAAAGATGATTTTCTCCATCTGGCATTCTTATGGTGAACATCCACAAAAAGATTCGTTTAAAAATTTCCTTCAGCACAGTACATAACCTGTTACTCATGGGTAAAAATGCAAATAATGCATTTCTAAGAAAGAGAGAATAAGCTAACTAATTAGTTCCACTTTGCAATATAGATACCCTGGCAGCTGGAAGTGACAACTCATTGCTTCATAATTAATTGACTTAGATCTTTTAAAAATTAATTAGTTGAGAGGTATAGCTGGGTAAAAATTGATATGCAGGAGGCTCTTGGTACTCCCATCAGTAAAGAAGGTCAAGAAAGTGATAATGGCTATTCCACCTTTCAACCACCTGTTCAGCAGTAATTCAATCAGCCAATTATTACTGGTATGCTCCTTGTCTTCCATAAGTTCTGTTCAGTCTTTGGGAAAATGCACAGAAACCATATTTGCTAAATGTTGACTGATCCTAATTATAGTTCTATTATCTACTATGGCATTTAAAAAATTCATACTATGATTGAGTGCTCGAATCTTCCAGGCCCCATAATGAGCCAAGGATAGCTCAAAATGGTGGCATAATTCAGTGGTGAGAGCCAGGATTAAAGGCCTCCCTTTCTATTTAGACCCTAGCACTACTACTATTGGCTGTGTGGCTTTGGGCAAACTTCTTCATCCCTTTGTTTCTTAGTTTCCTCATCAATAAGACTGTGATAACAGCAGTACCTTCTTCATAAGCACGTGTGGTTTAAGTTATTCTGTATAGTATTTAGAATAAAAATTGGGCTTTTATATGATGTTATTATTTTTCTGCACATCATTGTCCACCATAAAAGGATACTTTTCATCATTTATATGTTTCTAAATATTTTGCATGTACTAATTGATTTAAATTTTCCAAGAATCACAAAAGGTAGACAGAACATGAGTTAAATGGTCAACTGGAGCCAAGGGAAGACTGAGAGTTTGCCTAAAGTTACCTCATTACAAGTGACAGAACCAGAATTTGCTTTCAGGAGGTCAACTTTAAAACTCATGCAAAATATTCTGCTGTGGCCCCCATGTTCTTCCAGGACTGTCTATCCAGTGGTGGCGAACCTATGGCATGCATGCCACAATGGATTGTTTATTATCATTGAAAGCTCTCAAAGGATCGCCATCCCTGGGAGACATTCCACGTGAACTGCAGTGCCCAGAAGAAGCAATGTTCCTTCATGGCTGTCTTTACAGGTGCTCTCAGTCTGGCGTGCTCTGCTTTACTTGCCCATTTGTTGAACATGTATTCAGTCTTAGATATTCAAAACAACACCAAAATCACCTCTTTCTATATCAGAAGGGCCAGGAAAGGCAAGGAAGGGTCTTATCACAGGATCAAGTTTGCTTAACAAGAACAGAAAGGGAGTGCAACTAAGGACACCATTCATCTATGCGTAACCATTATTTATCTCCCCACCTCAACTGTGAACTCGTCAGGGTTAAGACTCTATTCTTTCATTTTTTTTCCCTCTTCTTTTTGAGACAGGGTTTCACTATGCAGTTCAGGCTGGCCATGAACTCACTCTATAGTCTGAGCCAGCCTGGAATTCATAGCAATCCTCCTGCCTCATCCTCCTGAGTGCACCACCATGCCCGTCTATTCTTCTATCTTTAAATTTTTGATTTTCAATGTATTTTTTTGACAACCATCTTTTTGGGCCAACAGCCTGGGTAAATTGTTGACATAAGTAAGTTGTTTTCCAAGATAACTTTTTTTTTCTCTTTTTCTTTTGGCTTTTCTTTCTTGTCAGTCTATGGAATAAGTTTCATGTTTTTCCTTTTTTCAGTTTGGAACTACTGCTTCCACTTCTACTACTTCTCTTATCCCTTGAATTTGTTCATTGTTCCAGATAATTTCATCCTGAGCTGCAGAGTCCCAGCAGTTGATATGGTCTTGAGGATGGATTAAACTCAGACAGTTCCTACCTCCTTTCACACCTTACCTTCTTTCACAGACCCTGAAGAATTCCTACTATTTTGAGGCCAAAGCTGAACAGGTATCCCAGGGCTGAGATCTATTTTGGCAAATGAACGCCGGCTAGCTCTCTTTTAAGCTGTTGTCCTGGATGTTGGCTTTAGAAGAAGAGGGAAGAAGGTGAGCCACCTTCCTGTTTGCTGCTCACCCAGGGAGAAATTTTATTGCTTGATTGCTTTTAGAGATTGAGGTTAGAGAAGTTATAGAAAAAAGCAAAAAGGAATGTCCAATTTTAATAGTTAACTATAAAGGATCTCTGCAGTTTCTTTTCTTCCATCTGATAGAGAAAAGAATCAACGCCTGTGCCTTTGTCTTGCAAGGCAGCTTTCATCTGCTCCCCAGGCGTTTATACCGCTATTCAGAAGGAAAAGATAACCAAGGCTGAGTGCAAACTCCCCTGGTGCCTTAAAGGCCATCTCTTTTAGTTGCTAATTCACTGAACCTATAAATCTTGGATATATAGAATTTAATCAGCTCTTCTCTCATTTTTTCCTTCTTGTCTTTCAGAGAATTCCAACTACAAAGGCTTTGAAATCAAATTTGAAAATATAAGAAAATCAACTTCTTCCTGCCTGCAATTGTTCTTGAGATGCCAGCCAAGATGACCTAATTCCCCTGCCCTTCTCCCCAGGCACTAGGGATTTCTGTATAGCCACCTTCAATCCGTGGCTGCACACCACTCGGCCTGATGATCTTTTGTTGCAAAAAGAAAACCTGGAGTTCTTTCAGAAGTTGTCTTCAGACACTAGAGGTCAAATGCCTCTAATAGCTCTAAGTATTCTAAGATATAATTTAAAAGAATCTTGGTATGTAAATGTTTTCCTAAGCACGGTATTTTCTAGGCATCCAAAAGTGGAGTAACAATAATGTGCAAATTTTGCTTGGGCTCTGCAATCATGTCGCTTGGGTCTAATGCCTGTACTGTCTTTGGGAAGTTGTTTCAACCTCTTCAAATCCATTTTCTCATATTATATGAGATTAATGGTCCCATATTATAGGGTTGGAGGGAGGAGGGAATAAAACAATACATGGAAAGCACTAAAGATGGTGCCAAAGTCAATATAAACACTCAGTAAGAGTAATTGGGCCAATTGCATGCAGGAGTAGAAAGAAAAGAGGTGAGAGTGTGTGTATTCCTGGCTTTAGTCACGTTGGTCCAGCTGGACATCCCTGCATGTGTTGCTGTCTATTATCCCCACTATACCATTCAGCAAATTCTCAAATTCTGTGCCCACAAGGTACAGAAATTCTAACTTAGGCATTCGATCCTCTTATTTGTCACAATAAAGAGTAAAATATTTAAAAGGGTTTATGATCAATGAGGCAAAAGGTTCATCTTACTCTTGTAGAGATTGTGGTGGAAAATATAATGCAAATGTGGTGCTTACTGATGTTCACTGTGTTGGTCAGAGAATGTGGAGGATTCCTAATGTGGAGGAAGGGTAAGGGGCATCTTACTCCGACGGTGAGTTGATTACTAAGAAGCAGTAAAGGGCGTGGGCTCCGGAGACAGAATGTCTGAATTTGAATCCACACTCTCTAGCCTACTATTTTTATGACCTTGGGTAATTCATTTTAGTCTCTATTTGCTTTAATTTCTCATCTCTGAAAGAGGAACGAGGACAGTCTTCCTGCTCTATAGTTGTTAGGATTAAGTGAGAAAGTGCACATAGGCACTAGCTCATAGTATGAGCTCCAGAGCTCAAAGACTAGCAGGTTTTACTATTACTACCAGAGGATGATTCTGTCTTTCTTTAGAAAAATCAATTTCTTTTTCTATTCATTAACAGGTTTGAATGCATCAGCTTTGTCTTCATCCAACCACTATTAATTACTAAGTTGCTTGTTGAGAAGTAACAGTTAAAGTGTGTATATTTGCAAGAGGCTTTCAAAGTTTTTCAAAAGGAACTTTTTCATTTGTTTTAGAAGCATAAATGGATTAATATTATGAAAGTTTGATTCTTCAAATGGACCTCAATATCAATGTTCTCACTCCATAAAATGTACACCCATGAGAAGTTTACAAGTTAGAGATTATCATGTCCTGCTAGTTAGCAACAGATCACTAGGCATCTAAATGACAAGACAGTTTTCTGCCTCTGCACTGACTGGCAAGTCACCTCACCTCATGTAACCTGCTTTTCCCAGCTTCCAAATTAGGATAATAGGATACTTCTATCCACACAAGGATTTTGGTAGCTTAGTTAATTGATGCTGAAATATGCTGTGAGATAAAAGGCATTATGGAAATATAAAGCATATTAAAGGACAACAAAGTGAAATATTAAAAATGATGGAAGATGCAATAAAACTAATAGATAGATTGGGTAACAGAACCTAGAAGACAGTAAAGCTGGGATAACACTAAAGCATAATATTGATTTTGGGTTTTGAAGAGCTCTTTTGATATACAATACTTAATTTCTGAGTGTTGTAATACCTTCTTTGCCAAATGAATGCTGGCCTTAAAAATGGGAAGTGATTAGTTCCATCAAAGTTAGTCCCATCTCTATTCTCTGAATTAATGTAACCTCTGTAATTCTAACCTTTGTGGCATTTAGTTACAGGTCAAAGATCAGAGACCGTTCAAAAAAATTAACTACATGAACTTTTTTTAGGAAAAATTTTAGCCATCTTTCTAATCTCTTTCAATTTAATTTGACAGAAAGACCAGTGTGACATTTTAGTGCTCATAGTAATAAAAGTTGACTTGACCAAAGTGATTCTCTTTTTTTCTTTTTCCTGTTTTATCACTAGATCTAATACCTGTGCCTGAGCCATCTGGTTTGACAGACATAATAACTGAAATACTTTCCTTCACCTTAGAAATGCTCCCCAGAGGCAAATAAGCATTTGGTAGAACCAGTAAATATAAATATAAAAGGATGTTTTCTGCTTGTTCTCTGTAAGGTGGTATGTAGGGGAGAGTAGCAAGGGGTAGGAGCACTTGCTGTCTACCTGGCAGATTTATAGAGCCATTTCAGGTGGGACATGCATTTTCAAGGCTCCGGAGAATCTCACTTCTGTTCTACAGCAAATTTAGTTGCATGTTAGTATGCAACTTTGAGTGCCAATGACCTTGGATAGTTTAAAAAATTACAGACATTGCCCATTACACTGAAATGCATTCTTAGTACTAATTCTAAGCTCTCTGAGGAATCTCATTTTGTCCATATTTCTTGTCACCCTTATCAATGTCCTTTATTGGTTAAAGACATCCAAAGATAAGACTTTTGCAGGGTCATAAGCATAGGTCTGGAAAACAAACAAAACATTCTATTCACTCAAAAATATAGCATACATTGACTTAGGGAATGAGCCACTTCCTCTAGAGTCATTTAGAGCATTTAATGACATTTTAGAGCTCACGTATTGTTGTACTGTGTATGCTCTGTGTTGACAATATCTCGTTAATCTTTTGTATAAATCTCTTAGTGTTACATAGATCTGACTAAACTCAGAGATGAAGCGAACAAGAGACATTTGGGCTTTTTGCTTTTTTTAAAATTTTGGTTAGAAAGCTTGTGAGTTAATTGAGAAATTAAAACCAATTGACCTTTCATCATGAATGTGGGAGAAGACAACGGAGAAAACCCTGCTGGGAAGGAGTTTTCAGTTTGCTACATTTCTCTTGAACAGTGTACGGTACCTTGAATTTGGTTTTTGTGTTTGCTTCAGTAAAAGTGCCTGCCAAATTCATGCATGAGATCTTAAGTTTACCACAAGGAGTCCAGTCATTTCCAATTTTTTAAAACAATAAGCTATAAATAACAAAAACAATGACAGGATTGTGTTGATTTCCTCCTGATGTACCCGCTGAGAGCCTTGATCATAATCCTTGGGTGGAAAGCAAAAATTCTGTCTAAGCTGCAGGGTGATCCATGGCTTTTTCCAAGAGTAGCCAACGAGGCCGTTTGCAGGAAGCAGGCCTCCTAGCAAGGCACTCGTTGTGGAGTTTATGAATTATTTATTGTGTAAGAGGGATTCTGGCTTTGAGCACAGGGAATGTGGTTTCCCAGGCCACAATTCTTAAAATAGCTGCCTGTCTCTCTGCCATCACACTATTCATATACGACCAAATTATGCATCCCTCTTTCCCTTCCCCAGACACATTTTTTTTTCTTTTAATGGCAGGGGACAGTAACACTTAATTTCTGCTTATTAGGAGTTGCTCTCAGGCTGGTTCACTTCCCCAGAGAAAGGCTTGTGTAATGGGCAATCCAGAATCACATTCATAAATTCATCATGATTCATCTCAGTACTATTACAAATGGCAGGTCCCCAGAAATTAGTATTGTATTTAAACACATGCACATCACTGGGAGATTGCTTCTGGGCATGCAGCATAGCTCATGATTTTTCCACGTTTCTAAAAGTGTGTGCCTTAGTGACTCATTTGTTAATGATAAGCTTTCATCTGAACCTGTTTGTCCATCATTAATTGGTACACATTTCACCCAGCTAAAGGCAATTGCTGTTTTACACTGATTTCTTAGGTGAACATGGTATTACTTAGACCCTGGTTACTGTCATCCCTTTGTTACTGTTCATTCTATACATTATCTGTCCATGTCACTAATAGAAGGCTTCTAGGTCCTCTGCATAAAGGGAGCTCTTAACTGATCCCAAGGGAATCCTGGAGAAAGAAGAATTATATCATGATACCAGTGGAATTATATCTAGTTCTATTTGCCTTACAAAGAGTGTGTGGTCAGCAAATATTTGATCTTCATATGATTTTATGCTGTTAATTAGATTGGAGAGTGATGAGGAAAAATAAGAAGTTTGTATTTATAACCTATTTTTGTATTTTATCCTATTTTCTCTTTCTTTCTTTCTTTCTTTCTTTCTTTCTTTCTTTCTTTTCTTTCTTCCTTTCTTTCAACAGCACAGTGACTCAGATGAAGGTAGATATATCTAGATATCTCCAACCCCAACCCCATTTGTATAGTTCAATTGATCCAAAAGTATTTACTGAGCATCTATTACAGCAATATATGTATTCTGCTGTTAAGTCAGCAACAGAAAGGCAATTTCCTTGAGGTTTCCACAGCCTTAAGAGTCAGCCATGAACACATACTATTTAAGTGTGCCGGGTGTGCTTCTAGCAGTATCTTCCTTGAGTTTCTAAGGCCATACTTTGATTCTGAATGTGAAGAGAAATTAGACCAAAAATAGCTTTTGCCATATAAGCTATTTGCCTCAGTTTTTAGACATTACTGAATCACAAGTGCTTAAGAACAAAGTTGGTATTTAATTCCATTATTTCATTCTGACGCTTCCTCAATCAAGCATGTGGATCTTGGAGATAATGGAGGACCTTCAAAGAAAGTCTGTTTGCTGACCACTGAGTTCATTCCTATTGTAGTCTACCTATTGCAAGGTAGAGTCAGTATTATCCAAGAGCAAGAATGCCCACAGGTTTAGTCCTGTCTTTAATGTCCCACTTGGACCTTATCCAACATACATTCTCGACACTCAGCATCCAACAATAGTCTATATCAAGGGTTGGAAAACTTTCTATAAAAAGGCAGATGGTAATTACTGCATTTTAGGTTTTGCAGACTGGGTGGATTCTGTTGTGCCTACTTGACTTTGAAAGTGGCAGGCTACAGAGAGCACATAAGTCAATGTGGATGACTTTGTTCTAATAAAACTTTATAAAAACAAGAAGATGGTTAAGATTGGGCCTGGGACATACCGTGCAAAGGCTATAACATTAAACAGATATATCTGGATATTACCTGAATTCAAAAAGCATTTTGAATTTTTAAGTACATGTCAAAACTTTGGACATTGAATATTTAAACAAGGACTCTAAAGTAATTTTTAAATTTTCTTATTCAGTACCCAATTTAAAAGAAAAACTATACAAAAGAAAGTGAATCAAAAGAAATGAAATTTGTGCTTGTTCTAATCAACTTACAACAATGTAGGAAGGCACATTCTACCTGTGAAGAGATACAGACCCTGAGAAATGACTTGTTCTTTGTTAGAAAGCAGCCAAGTCAGAATACAAAAGCATGCATCTGTGAGTTCAGTTCTTTTTCCTCCACTGCAGAAAGTGGTCTGATGGGTGGGACTCTGTGGGTAAAATGCAGTCTGTGAGGAACAAGGGGGGATGAATGATTCATCCAGGTTCTCACACCCTTGAAGTTGTGTTTCAGTCACCTGCTAAAAATAACTGAAAAGAGAAATTGAAGCTTTCCTTAACAATGCCCAGAGTCATGCTATGGCTCATGCTGAAAAGAGAATCGCCCAACTTCCCTTGTTGCCCAAGTTCAGTGCTGTTGCATAGTTGTGGGAGGCATCTGGTAACCTTCAAAAGACTTTTACTGTCATTTGGCAAAGAATATGATGTTTTTCTCAGAGCTTCATAATACTCACAGACAGAGAAACAAAGATCTATCATTGCGAAAGTGAAGTCATTAGGGAAATTATTCTACAGTATTTTGATTCAAATTCAAATAATACGTACTGCTACATCCAATGATCTTTTGTAACTCCTTTTTATTGATATCACTGCAGTGTTTGATAGTATTACTTGCCAGTTTCGTTTTGGGAAATTGCCTTAGGGTGTATGACATTAGAAGGAGATATTTCGCAAGGAACAGTCCCAGACTTTCTACATTCTGGGCTCTTTATCATTTGTTTTAGCCATTATCTGTTTTTAGGGCTTGAACTTCTAACCTCTAATTGAAGAAAGGGGAAAGAAAGGAAAATGAAACAATTATTCAGTACCTGAAATGTGTTGCTAAGGGTCTAGTAATAGAAAATACAAATGTTTCATAGCTTGAGAGACAGAGAGAGAGACAGAGACAGAGACAGAGAGAAGGGGAGAGGAGAAGAGAGAAGAAAGAAGGGAAGGGGAAAGGGGGAGGGAAAGGAGAAGAGAGAGAAGAGGGCAGAGGAGAGCAGAGGTGAGGGGGGAAGGTGAGGAGAAGGGAGGGGAGAGAAGGAGGAGGGAAGGCAAAAGAAAAGAAGGGAAGGTAAAGGAAGAGGAAAGCAAAGAGAAGAGAAGAGAAGGAAATGGCCCTATAGTGCGTGGATTCTGGTAAAGTTATGCACGCAAGTGGAAAATAGATGAATACCTCTGAGATTCTGAGATATGAAGGGAGGCTATAATAAACCAGAAGAGGGACAGCTATGCTATATATGGTACTAAATGTGGGTTATCTGGGAGAAGACGGTGTATCAGTCAGGGTTTACTAGAGAAACGGATATAATACAAGATATACAACTGTGTAAGGGATTACAAGATTGGCTTACAATGGTCAGTCACAAGGTTGAATGAGGGAGCATGCAGAGGGTGTCTGCACACTAGAGGTTGAAGGGTCCAGCCCAAGGGCTGGAGCTTACTGCAGTATCCCACGCAAGTCTGTATTAGAAGGCTGATGGGTCTACGATGGAACACTGAAGGGTCTACGACGAAGGCTGAAGAGTCCCAGGCAGAAGCTGAACAGTCTGTGCCAGAAGCCAGGAGATGACGTCCAAGCTGAAGGCAAAGACTGCAGCTCCTCGGAAGAAGCAGCAATCAGTCCCTCCTCATTTGTCTTTTATTGTATGCAGGTTACTCCCCTGGGGTGGGTGTAGCACTCACAGCATCTGCCTGCCCTCCTCTTGCACAGGCTGAGGATGTTGCCAACTAGGTACCCTGGCCTCCTGCTGAATCACTTAAAGTTCTGACCTTCTCAAATTGATACAGTGAACAACATCCTAGAACTGTAACTGCCTGTTCTCTTCACCCCAGGATGTAGAGCTGCTGAGTTAGTTAAGCATCTAGACTTCTCAAGTTGACACAATGTATAAACCATAATAGATGGGCTAGGTTCACCTTCTCCAAGATTGGTTGTACAGCTCCTCAGCAATTATGGGTTATGGCAAGTCACACCAGTTAATCATTGCTAATTCTATTGCTGTCTTCCTTCCTAGAACAAGTCTTCTGGGAGGTGTCATTGTTTATCATTGTGTTTATAGCACCTGAGAAATATCTGGTGTCTGAAAAAGGCTCAGTAATAAGTGTTGAAGCATAGAATTAGTTATACATAGTTTAGTGCTATGAAAATGAGTCAATTGAAAACAAATTTGCTTTTAAACAGATATCTCGTATTGGGAGATGTGGACATTTATATAAGCTTACATGAGTTCATCACTTTTTACTGAAGTTTACCTAGATAGATGTTTCATATTCTACTTTAATTCATGAATTTCAGTCCTCTAGCTCTAATGTCTCCTTAGACATCTTCCTTGAATGTGCTACCTCAGACTCAAAACAATCAAAATAGAATTCTTTTTCATTCTCCTGAGTGGAGATGATTCTTTATCTCTATATGATAATTACTAACCAATTTCTTCATGTAGTCTTAGGCTCTAGGATTTCAGTATTGATTAAACAAGAAGACAGAAAGCAGGGATCTTTCAGTAGATGGAATTTTAGAAAATTTTGGCATATAGCATTCTCCATTGTCATGATAATAAGCCTTCAATTCTGAATAAACCTTATATAACAGCACCATCCAAGAGATATAAAATGTGAGCTGCAAATATAAGCCACATATGTGATTTTGCATTTTCTCATGGCCACATTAAAAATGTTACAAAAGAAAAGGAAATATAAAATTAATGACAAATTTTATTTTACTAATATCCTAAAATATTATTTTAAAACAATTACTTAAGATACATTTTATATGTCTTAATGTCAAGTCTTTGGAATCTGTGTATATTTTACACTAGTTAGCACATCTCAGTTCAAATTAACTACTTTTCAATTGTTTAGTAACTCTGTTTGGCTAGTAACTATTATATTGATCAATGCATTTCCAGAGAGTCTTCAGTAAAGAATCCTATATGCCATAAAATATCATTAACTTCACCAGTCTTTCATTTTCTTTCTTCTCAGTTTTGTATTTTTACTACTTAAATCAAATTCACTAAAAGGCAGGTGAAAGTTAGTGAATAGGGTTGGCAGAAATGTTAAAGAGGAAAGTTTGTCAGGAAGTAGATTCGTGCTGCAGTTATAGTTGTCTAGATGCATTTCTAATCTAAAAAATATCAAATGTATTTAAAAGATATGTTTATGCAAGTGACATGTTCACAGGAATGCCATGTTTACAAGACTGGTGCAGCTGAAAAATCTGCAGAATATTTATTGAATAGTTTTCTAACTCAACTGGGAAGGGGAGCCATAATAGATCACCTGACCATTTAAAGCCACTTTGCTTGGAGTTGCTTTTCAGCAAGAGAATGAAGAGACAGAAGAAAATTAAGCATTTCTACTTACTTGTGTTTACTCTTTCTTCCATTTACCTATGCATGTTTATTAACAAATAGCTCAATATGATATTCATTAACCAAATACTGGTCCTTGTCTTTAAACTTCTGTGTCTCCTACAGTCGAAATCAGAGTTCTTTGAGTCCTTCCTCTACTTCCATCTCTAAGTAATACCAAGTCCTGTAAATTATGTATTTATAGAGTTACTTGCATCCAACTCCTTCATTTTATAAATGAAGAAATTCAATTTCAGTTGGTATGTTACATATCCAGGTTCACATGATTTAAAAACACAAGAACTAGATTTAAATTTGGGCTTTCTGATGTTTAGTATTATATGCTTTCTACTACACATCTCGCCAGTAGAATAATGTTCAAACTCTTTCATCTTTATTCTAGGCCCTGTTCAATTTAAATCCCATCTGTCATGTCAGTCTTCTTTTAACTCCCAAATCTGTCAACACATTATTCTTAAAAGACTATTCATCCAGTCATTATATGAATGCTTTTTGGAAATCTCATGTATAAGACAGTTTGTTCAGTGCCTAAAGACATTAACCTGTGCAGGCGGTGTGGCTAAGTGTAGGTAACACTGGAAAGATAGGCGGAGGCCACACTGGCAAGGTAAGTGGAGGGCAAAGTGCTGACAGTGTTGAAACTCGGGCCAGGACTTTGAGACATAATTCATTCAACTGGGTAAAATAACAGAGTTTTTGAGTAGAGTGCAAGATAGCAAATCTGGCAGAGTATGCGGAACATATTAAAGTCAGCAAGAC
>RJWT010027293.1:0-15550 GCA_004365215.1 Cuniculus paca | reverse complement strand
AGCTTTGTAGTATTTCAAGGCAGGGATTGTGATGCCTCCTGACTTTCCTTTGTTATCCAGAATTGCCTTTGCTCCTCTAGGTCTCTTCTGGTTCCAGATGAATTTTAAGAATGATTTCTCTAGATCTGTGAGGTATGCTAATGAAATTATGATTGGAATTGCATTAAATCTTAATAACAATTTTGGGAGAATGGCCATTTTCACAATGTTTGCTCTTCCTATCCACAAACAAGAATGCCTTTCCATTTTCTTAGATCCTCTTCAATTTCTTTTGTTAGAGTATTGTAATTTTCACTGAATAAATCTCTTACTTCCTTTGTTAGATTGATTCCTAAGTACTTGTGTGGTTTGTCTTATCTCTCTCAATGATTTTATTGTTTGTGTGCAGGAACACTATTGATTTTTGGAGTGTTGCCTTTGTATCCAGCTACCTACCTGAATTTGCTTATTACATCTAGAAGTCTTTCAATGGGGTTTTGGAGACCTTCTATGTAGAGTATCATGACACCTGAAAATAATGATAATTTAACTTTTTCCTTTCCTATCCTTATTCCTTTTATTTCTCTCTCTTGTCCAATTGCTATGGCTAATGTTTCCAGCACTATATTCAGCAGGAGTGGTAATAGTGGATGTCCTTGTCTTGTTCCTGATTTTAGAATGAAAGCTTTCAGCTTTTGACCATTTAATGTGATGCTGGCTGTAGGTTTGTCATAGTTGGATTTTATCAGATTGAGGTAAAGACCATCTATTCCAATTTTCTGTAGGGCTTTTATCATGAATGAGTGTTGGACTTTATCAAAAGTTTTTTCTGCATCTATTGTAGTGATCATGTGATTCTTATCATTGGCTCTATAGATATGATGTATTACAATTATTGATTTGCATATGTTGAACCATCCCTGCATTCTTTGGATGAATCCCACTGGTTGTGGTGTATAACTTTCTTGATGACTTGCTGCATTTTGTTTGCCAGTTTTTTATTGAGGATTTTTGCATCGATGTTCATTAGGGAGATTGGCCTGTAGTTCTCTTTTTTGGTTGGGTCTTTCTCTGGTTTTGGTATTAGGGTAATACTTGTTTCCAGGAATGAGCTAGGGAGACTTACTTCCCTTTCTATTTCATTTAAGAGTTTGAGGAGTGTTGGCATTAAGTCTCCCTTGAATTTCTTGTAGAATTCAGCTGTGAATCCATCAGGACCTGGACTTTTTTTGGTTGGTAAGGTTCTAATTACATTTTCAATTTCCTTAACTGAAATTGGGTTATTCAGCAGTTTTACATCTTCTTCATCCAGTTTAGGTAATTGATATGTTTCTAGAAATCTGTCCATTTCTTCTGTGTTATTGAACCTATGAAAGTAAATTGTTTCGAAGTAGGTATTGATGGTCTTCTGTAGTTCCATAGGATCTATAGTGATTTCACCTTTTCATTCCTTATTGCATGAACTTGAGTTTTTTTCTTTCTTTTTTAAAATAAGGTTGGCTAGGGTCTTATCAGTTTTATTTATTCTTTCAAAGAACCACCTCTTTGATTCATTGCTTCTTTGTATTGTTTTCTTAGTCTCAATTGCGTTAATTTCTGCTCTGATCTTTATAATTTCCCCCCTTCTTTTGGCTTTGGGGTTGACTTGCTCTTCTTTTTCTAGATGTTTGAGGTATAGCATCAGGTTGTTTATTTGTGTTCATTCCATTTTCCTGATGTGGGAATTCACTGCAATAAATTTCCCTTTGAGAACTGCTTTCATTGTGTCCCACAGGTTCCAGTAAGTTGTATTTGTATTTTCATTTGCTTGCAGGTATTGTTTAATTTCTCCTCTAATTTCCTCTGTGACCCATTGATTTTTCAGGAGTGTATTATTTAATTCCCATTCAACTAATTAAAATTTTTAGCCCATTTCTTTTTTTCTTTGTCTTGTGAAGAAATGAGAAATGCAATCAAAAATTCATTTGGATATTTAAGTTTCTAGCTATCAGATTGACGGTAAAGCTAGCAAGTAGAAGTGTATAGAATCCCTATCTTAATAAATTTCTAAATTTTCAAAAGCTTCCAAAATTGGAGATGACCATTATTCTTTAGAGTCTCCTAACTACCATCTTACCCTACCAATTTAAATAAGTATCATAAAGATATCCTATTCTTTTGTGCCCATGTTACCTTCTATTTTCTTTCTTTTTCTCAAAAATCATCATCACATTTTTCTGGGAAGCAAAATCAAATATGACTTAAATTTCAGTAGAGAGCTTGGATTGCCCAAAAGACCAAACAGACATTGCTTCAGTAAGTTGAACTAGACTGACTTTTCTAAGGAGTCCTTACAAATTAATGCTGTCAATGTCTTGGTTACTTTTCTCTTGTTGCTTGGATGAAACACCTGACACCTGAAGTCAAACAAGGAAAAGTTTATTTAGCTTACAGATTCTGGAGATTTCAGTCCATAATCGGGTGACTCCCACTCAGGGTGGCATGGCACTGAGGCAACACCTCAAGTCAGTAGCCAGAGCAAAAGAGAAAAAAAAGCCTCTTCTCCTCCCTTATATTGTACATAAGCCACCCTCTGCCCTCCAGGGTGGGGGTAGCACTCACAAGATCTCTATGCTCTCCTCTTGCACAGGATAAGGATATTTACAAAGTAAAAGCCCTGGCTGCCTGCTGAGCATCTCAGTTAAACTTCTAAACTGCTCAAGTTGACACAATGTATCTACCATGGCAGTCAAGATACAGAGTACATTTTCTAGGACAGATAGATAGGCTACTCCCCACACTCCAAAATCCTGCAGTTATAGACTATAATGTGTAAGTAAATTAAGGTTATATTAGCTTTCAGGAGGCTCAGTTGCTAAGTTTTCTCAAGGTTACTTAATAGAAGACCAAAGTAAGCATGACATTAGGGAAACTGAATATATACCTGAGATCATTCAACTATTATATAATTTGATTACCACAAGATTACTAATTATAGTTCACTGTAGTATATTCAAGCGTCTTCCTCAACCTCTGCATGCCAACATAAGAAACTTCTTTCTACCCTTATATAATGACCTTCCTTATCCCTAATAGGAGTATTTGTCTTAAAGTCTATATTATCTGTCATTAATATGGATATGGTAGTTGCTGAGGGGACACATATGGTTAAGCACTTGGGCTTTCAGGGATAGAATCTGCTGCATTTAAAATATTGCTAACATCACTTCATGTTTTATGTTTGCTTGTGGTTTGTTTGTTTGTTTGTTTGTTTCACATAGGAACCTTCAGAAAAACTCATAAGGAACAGCCAAAATCACTCAGTTACTCTTTTAGAGGCTCATAGCTAAACCTTGCTCATTACACTCTCATTGCAATGCTAACTCTCTGCCCTGGGGCATGCCCATTCAACACTTTTAGATATGCGATGTATGAAGAAACATGATCTCACATTCAGCATGTGCAGAAATGTTCACACCTCTGCATAGGAGGTTAAGTTTTTCCAACAAGTGTAAATTTCCTAGATTTTATCTTCTTGTTCCTGTGTTAGGGGAGACACCACTTTGGCAGTTATTCTTAGTGTTTTCTTGGTTTGCTGCAAGTAATAAACCATTCTTTGCTACTTTATCTTGTTTATACTTATTGCTTTTGTACTGATCAAGTGGAATCCCTATTGTGTTTGATTAAAGACAAAACAAGTTCCTTTTGCCTTGTATTCTACTGATATATATTTTCTCATATTTCTTAACTTCAAAATTCTGTCTTTGTGCTTTATGGACCTACTGACAACAGCATATTTGCACAATTTAAAAAATTCCATCTGAGCAGCAGTAGTTCCTTTGCATTGGGTGAGATGGGTAAAAAAGTGAGCTCTTTCCCTGGAGCATCAAGGGTTGAGTTAGGTGCCTTGTGATTACAGACAGGAGAATCTGATGAGAACCAACCCAAATACACACTTTCTGAGCCTCAGAGAAGGACAGTTCCATACTCATTTGTAGGACTACATGGAATTATTTTCTTCCTTGACAGGAAAACTGTTTTCAAGAAGACCTTGTGTAAACTCACCTGAAGTTAAAAGAAAAGAGTAGGCCAGAAGTAGGACTTCTCTCCCAGACAAAGAAAGTTCTCTGCTGAACACTTTCTAACACTTCATCTCTGAAAATATGAGGCATTGTACAGAAAGCAAACATCAGGTAAAAGGGATTGAAACAAAAGAGTTCCAGGGATTCCTCTTCACTCCAAAGTCAACTCTGCGCTTCACTAGGCTTTTGGCACCAGGGTTTAGACTAGGCTATTTTGTTGCTAAAAAGAAAAAGAAATTCTTTAGACATCTCCTCAGTTACTGTTCTGTAGAATTTCTACTGGACTGGGAACTTCTGAGTGCCATTTTTGTACTATAAGAAAAAGAAAAAAACCAAAGCCTGAGTTTTAAGAGTAGCTAAGCAACAGGGGAAAAGGTCTTGTAAATACTTCTGGGAAGAGTCAGGCAATCCCACACATTCTACCCATTCCCTATTTCCCTTTCTGCATTTTCTCTCCTCCTCTTCCACCCTTTCCTCCACACTTGCCTTAATTTGAATTTCTTCTGCTGTGATGCAACATAGACAGCCTGGGTCTCCTGACCTCCAGCATAGGATTCTGCTGTCACATATGAGTTGAGTCTTGGTAGTATAGAAAGAAAAGAGTACCTAGAGTGTTACATGAGTAGTGTATTAATGTTTTGTCTCATTTAATTTTCCTACCAATTTATGATGTAGTTCTTACTTTACAAAAGAAGGAACGAGACTGAGAAGATAGGCAACTTACCTAAGATTGCACTAAAAGGAAGCATCTATGCAGGTACTAGAACTAAAGTCCAAGATCTTTCCAGTACACCATATCATTCCCTGAAATTTCCCCTCTGTGGAGTTTCTAGTAATGTTTGCTATTCTGCAGTAGGATTCCTACACCACGTGCTTGCCTTCTACAACTATCTTGTACAACAAAACTATGTCCTATTACTTTAAGTCAAAGAGGTCATGAAAATAGCTAATAATCATCTCAAGGGATAGGTTGGCTCAAATGTCTCACACAGTATAGCTAATGGGAGAGTCCTAGAAACAATGTAGTGGAGGAAGGAATAAGTCTCCGCTGGTATGAACTTAAATACAGGAGCAAACCAAGGGAGTTATTTTTGGTAGAAATCTTTCAAAGACACTGATTCTTTTATGCCAAAAACCTTGATTAGATATGCAATGTTATATGCAAAATTTTTCTTGGACTTTTTAAAAATGTGTTAAAATATTCTAACTCTCTGCTTGGCTAGAGCAAAGCTGAGGATTACACAAACACGTCCACTCCAACTCTACCCGCACAGCTCCCCCTGCTGAAATTGAAAAAGCTACATGACTGTTGTTTTTTTCTACATTTATATTTGAAATATAATAAGGGCAGGCAAATACAGAGATAAAAGACTTAATGTATTTACTGCTCAGTTTTTGTTGAACTTTAATATTTTGTCATGTATGCTTCTCATATTTTTTAAAGAAATAAAATATTTCCAATATTGGAAGAACCCAGAATACCTGTGTTAATCCTATCCCCTGCCTTCTTGTTCAGAACTTATATTTACTATAATTATTTCTGAAAGAATTCAGAACTTTTCTGACATCATTTCTCATTCTGATGCTCTTTTTGTATTTTGACCTTATATATGTGTTCACAAACAATTTATGATTCTAGTGTATGTTTTTAGCTTTACATACAATGTTGAAAACATTTCTACAACTCCTCCAAAGTTATATACCTGAGAAATACTCAAGCGAGGATGTGTAGTTGTGGTTAATATTCCACTGTATGAATATAACATTTCCGTTAGTCCCTCATTAATAGACATATTGTTTGTTCCCAATATCCTGTTTTTGGAAACCAGGAACATTTCTGTTCACATCTTCCTGTGCACATGTGTAAGTTTTTCTAGCTGTCTAGGTTTGCTAGCCTTATTTTACCTCTGCCCAATTGAATGACATTAAGCAAATAAATATGTGACTCTAAGAAATAGCTTTCAGATGCTTTCAATTTGTGATGACCTGAATACCTTCCTCTTAGGAATGTTGTTTTTTTATAGCTAGAATAACATTTTGATATATATTCCAGGAACTTCAGAATATCAACATTCACTTCTTGAAGGTGTCATTGGGTTTTTTCACTTACTATAACATTCTAGTACTTTAGTATGTTATAATACAAAGGGGACAAGATATCACATAACTGCTATATTTTCAAATGTTTAATGTGAGTGAGTAATTTCTCCCAGTTGTTAAGAACTCTGAAGTCTATGAGCTATCCAACTGACCTTAAATACTTATTGGAGGAATGGAATGAAGGAAGGATAGAAAGAAGGAAAGAAGGCAAAAAAAGAATAAAGAGAGGAAGGAAGGAAGAAAGGAAGAAGGAAGGAAGAAGGAAAAACAGAAGGCAGGGGAAGGAGGTACATTAGGGCAAATGGAGTTATAGTAATAAATACACATTTTCATGCATGGTTCAACAGAAGAGAACTTCATTTTTCTGTCATATAATACTCCGGGATGGTGCCAGGCCAATGAGGGTTTCAGCTTCTCTTCCTACACTTTTCTGGATCCCAAGTTGACTGCTGCTTTATCATCTTTAATATATAGCTCCCAAAGTTGATTAGAAGTTGTCATCTCAATCAGCCAGATGGCAGAAATAGCAAAGAAGAGTGGATAATGGGAAGTCTGAGCCAGGATTGAAATTGTTAACTATCACTTCTGCCTAATATATTCTGTAGGCTAGAAACTAGCCATGAGATTACATCTACCTGCAAATATTATCAACGAAAGCTAGCCATGTGCCCGGAAAGAAAAGTAATGGACTTTCTTGAAATGTCACTTTCCTCTTGCATAAGAAAGATGAAAGAGTTAATATGGTTTTAATGGTATTTATGGTTTACAGGTATTTTCAAGCATCACAATGAAGAAAGGTTAATATCAACTGATCTGGAATATAACTTATGAGGCATGATCAAAAACTACAGTGAATAGGCAAGCCATGCAGGGTCCAGGAAGAGAAAAGTCAGTGCCTCCTGAGAATTGGCCTTGCTGGGCCTGGGAGGCCAAGAAGCCAAGAAGCCAACTATCCAGCCTTCCTGGTAAGTCACTTAAGCCATGTGGGGCCCAGGAAGAGAAAAGTCAGATGGTGCCTCCCATGAGTCTACTACCAGTGCGTGGACTGAGAATCAACACACCACCCTTGTAAACCCCCCCCCCATAAGCTGGTTCAGGGTGAGTTGGTAGCAACTGAGGTACAAAAAGCAACTGAATGTTTGTATTGTTTGGTTGATTTTGCAGGCCTAGGGTCAGTGATCTGAGCATGTATTGGGAGGATAACAGTATGCAATGTAGCAAATATGGGCGATTTTGTTCTATTTTGTCTTTGAAATCCAATATTGTTCTCACTGTTTTGTTTTGTTCCATTTAATTGTCTTTCTTTATTCAGTGTTCTATTTTGATTGGTTTATTCTGTTTTGTTTTTATTTGATTTTGCTATATCTGATGGAATGGACAACTATTGTGAAGATAACAAGGTATGCTATGGTGGTCATTGTTGTTTTCCTAGTATCCTGCTTCAAAGTTCTGTACCAATTTCACTGCTTGGTTTTGATTGGCTTTATTATGTTTTGTTTTGTAGGATTTTATTATCTTTAAAATAAAAATGAATAAATAAATAAATTTTAAAAAACTACAACGAATGTTTAAAAATATTTAAAATTACAATAAAAAAACAAATTACCATTAATTCCCCTGACTTCAAATACACTTATCCCATCTTTCTTGCTACTTTCTGAAGCACTTCTGGAAGTTCCATTTAATAGCATCTTTAGTGGTATTGTGGCTCCACTGATGTCCTGAATTGGTTGAAAACATGTGCCTTGCCATGGTTATTTTGACTTTGCAAATAATTGCAAATAGTTGCACAATACCAGATCCATTGAAAAAAGTGAATGAGGACACACTGCAATGTTTTTAGATGCTTGCCCTTCTGTTGGGTGGCACTTGCAGAAGCACTCACTGTATTTTTTTATAAAGACTTTCATGAAACAGGATTTGCAGAACTGCTTCTTAAAGTGGCAAGAGCAGTGGGGTAACTGAAGCAAAGAGAGGTATTTAGCAGGATATTAATGGTAATGTGTATTTTACTGTTAAATTTTTTACACATTCATCATATGTTTTGATTAAACAGCATATTATCAAAAGTGTTCACTCTCTCTTTTTCCTTTCTCTGGTGGATCTGTGCTATTTTTATACACCCACATTTCATTCTCTCATGCTCCTGATAACAAGGATGATGCCAAGGTCTGCTACCAACTAGAGCAGTAGATAGGCTTTCCTTTCTCTTGGCTGCAGGGGTCAAGTGCCTGAATCACTGGGCACTCTGAGTCCAATTCTGAGGAACAAATTTTCTATGCTGCCACCATTCTGGAACATGGTACTCTGCAGCTTTCTCTTCTCTCCAGCCAGAAAAACTTTACCCAGTACTCCCAGAAGATCCATCTTAATCAGTGCCAGACCTGCCCCCACCATATGTTCTGCAAGCGCATCCCACAGCACTGGCACCCATACCCCTGCAGCCAGCTCAGGCTTCAGCCTTGGTGTCACTGGCCCTGACCTCCCTCCATTTAAAGATATAGAGATAGACTTAGTGCTCATCTACACCTACTTAGGCTGACCCAAGGCATTTCCTACCCAACCTGAGAGGACAATAAAGGTTTGGAGGGTCCTGCTGTGAAAAATCATCCCTAGATATGGCCTACCTTTGATCATTGGCAGTGACAATGAGCCTACATTTGTAGCAGAGATAACTAAAACTGCATACAAGTCTAAATTACATTTAGTCCACAAGTTCTAAAAAGTTGACAAAATAAAATATAACCCTACAGAAGTAGCTTGTTACTAGCTCCAGAAAAGTTTAGCTAAAAGATCAGCTATACCTGTAGGTAGTCCTGCACACACATATAACCTAGGTGCATATTAACTATTTCTACAAGTTTCAAAAATCCAGCTTTAGATTCACCATCTCACAGTCCTGGAGAATTTACCTGGACTAGACAGCTCCTCTGGGGCTCACTCTGAAGAGAAAATGCACTCAAAGTCCTGCTTTGGCCACTCCAGACACTGAACAGTCCATGCATGGTTGAAGCTGAAGGACACCATTCACAGCATTGTTCCATACCTCAATTCACTACTCTCCTTGATTTTTGTGCCTTTTTAGGCGGCTAATCCCAGTACTTGCTTTGTCGTAGCTCTATGGATGATTGCCCTGAGAGACTAGAAAATAACCAGGAAGGCCCTTACAAATGATAAAAACTTAATGTGTCCACATTTGATACTCTCCTAGATCAGATGAACTCCTTCAATCCCTTGTCAGAGTCAACTTAGGGAGAAACCCTACAGTAAGAGAAACAAACCACAGACTCCTGGTCGGAATTTTTAGTCTTGGAGACCTTGGCCAGGGCCCATCCTAGGACCACTGACAGCCCCAGTGCTATTGTTTCTAGTTAGGCCTCGTCTCCAAAGATCACATGCAACATGCCCAGCAAAGATTCACCAGGGAAACTAAAGAGGGGGGAATGTAGCAGAAGATGCTCCCCACGGCCAGTACACTTCCGTTTGTTAGTTGCCCAGATAATGGTTCTAGTTAAAGTTCTTCTTACTTTTGTTTCTTGGAAATGACTCATAACTGTGATACATAGCTAGTCACTGAGATGCATATTGTAAGAACTGATCCCTAGTTGACCAGCTATTCTGCCTCTGTGCCTCCTCTTTGCTTATCCCTTATAAGCCTTAGATCACCAGAGATCAGGACCTGACATTTCAAGGAACAACTGATTCATAGTTGGTGCCTGTCTGACATTAAATAAATCTGCCTCCATATTCTGGGTATCGTTTCAGTGTTTCTGCTTGCTGTTGCATTAGAGTTGCACAACCCTTAGAGATGCACTAAATGCCTTTTGCATAAAGGGATGTACATAAGCCTTTGGGCAGCCAGGAGCAGAATGTTATGGTTCTAATGTAACATAATCTTGATGAACCTAGTGCTGGTTCTTGAAGATTGTTAAACCTGTATTATGATTTTCAAGTTGTGCAATAAGCATGTGCTTGTATCTGGAAACTGGTTTAAAGAAATGTGTCTGGTTGCCAAGTTGACAAAGGGTGGATTATAATCATTGGTACATTGTGTCAACTTGAGAAGGTTAGAAGTTTAACTAAGTGCCTCAGCAGGGGACTTTGTAAACATTCTCATCCTATGCAAGAGGAGGGCATGGAGATGATGTGAGTGCTATACCCCTCCTTTTTGCTCTTGTTGTTTTCGCTGTCTTCTGTCCCCATGAACAGCCATGCCGCCCTGTCTTGGAGCCAGCTGATAACAGACTGAAACCTCTACAGACTGTGAACTAAATAATCCTTTCCTTCCTTAACCTTGGGTGTCAGATGTTTTGTCTCAGCAATAAGAGAAAAGTAAGCAAGACACCACCATTTTCTTTGTTTTTGAAGAACAATAGATTATTTTCCTTTTATATGATATAATATCATATTCTAATTTTTAAAAAGTCTCTTCTTTATCTTTTTTTACTTCACTGTTCTCCATGTAATCTTGAATCCTAGCAAATCTATGTTTTGAAGTTTAAAGAAAAAAGAATTATCAGACACCAATGTGCATAACAAAAGACATTATAGTATCCTTCTTTCATTTTATTGAAAAGGAATCATTTCTATTCTAGCGCAAACAATGTATTTTACATCATAAAGCAAGATATAATTTACATATTACATTTCTTATGAGACCTTTATATCATTATGTCATTTCCTTTTTTATTAGGTCACCTCTTCTGGTTTAATTTAACCTACCAAGTATCCTACAAATCAGCATCTTCCTTGAGAAGGGATTGGGGACACAGTTCATATGTGCTCATTTGCATCTGGGTGAATGATGGAAAAGAAGTAAGCCATGAAGTTGGTGGCGCTGAGACTCTCTTCTGACAACTGGCTCAAGAGCCAGAATGCTGCTCCTCCAAATCACATATCAAAGTTGTACATTTTTTTAAAAATCAATAATAAATGAACAAAACAGAATGCTGCCACTACATGTATACTATTTGATCAAGTGCTCAAATAATAGATGTTTGTGGAATTAGTTAACCAGCAATGAACATTCATATGACTGGTTGGCAATGGTTACTCTATGCAATTCCCAGGCATTGCTTACACAAGACACTGGATAAAACATCATCATTATCCCTACAATTCATGTTTATAGGGTCAGGCTTTTCTGTTGGTCATAGAAGCGGATGTCTGTCTAGCTCTACGATTCTCTTCTTAGATTCTCCTCTTGTAAAATTCTCTTCTTAACAAAGTCTTTTCACATGTGATTACAGTTCCTTTCCTATAACACATGTTCTTTATTAGCTATGCTCCTCCAACTTCACACCCTCCAAAGTCAGCAATCTCTTGGGTTATACTCACTTCCCAAATCAAAGAATATCTCAGTTTGTAAGGGCACACTGTTCCTTTGAAACTTAATGGTCTGCAGCAATTAACAGGACAAAATGAGTTGAGAGACTCCTTAGAAGCAAAAAAAACGTGTGCTGTTCACCCAGCCTACATGAACTTTTCCTAAGAAATGTTTTGCTAGTGTGTTATGAGAAGAGGGAATCAATTGTTAAAAGCGAAATACATAAGATGGGATTCCTTCTCACTACTGGAAGAAATAGAAACTCAACACTTGAAATACATTTTCAGATGGTGGCTATTTTACTGAAAAAAAAATTAATCACTCTTAATCTGATATACCAAGGGAAAGGCAAATGTGTGCTAAAAGTGCATTTTACACCCTAAATACCTTGCCTGTAACTCACAGTACAAAGTTGGTACATTTGACCAAAATTGATCTACGGCTTTTTAGTCACTGGTAAGGATAAGAATATAAGTTAAAAATAATGTCTATTCTGTGTGTCTTAAATTATTCCTTGGTTAAGTGTTGTGACTTTTGAGATATCTGAAAAATATACCTAGTTCTCCTTTCCAAATACAAGGTTATAAGTATGTACAGCAAGGTAACATTTCCTTGCTAGAAACAAGGCATCCAGGTACCATATGATTCCACTGATATTGTACAATTTTTATAAACTCTTCCCTTCCATGGCCCCAGAATGCTGGACATACCAAGAACACAGGAAAGAATGAAGGAGCAAAGGAATAGAACCTCACAACACCCCTGTGAGGTAGGTAAGTATTGTTAAACCCATTTTATAAATAGGTAAATTGAGGCACTGCATGGTAATGGTTTGGCAAAGTCCACCTGGAAAGTTACAAATGTATGGCTGGAACAAAGAGATAGAAACAAAGAAATATCAGTCCTGGATCCCAGTCCTAGATGCTAAACTTTATTTCAAAATACTAAAAAATAAAATTCCACAGTTGCCCTTAAAAGTTTTTAGAATGTAGACAAACCTTTGTGTATTCCACTTAAACATTTGTTTCATATTTCTCTTGAGTGAAGAAAGAGCAGGTAACTAAATGTATGTATTTCTCTCCTCTAAGTGTAATCCCATGATAGAGCAGAATATATCAGCATTCCACCAGAGCTCAGGCTCCAAATTCAAAGACATCTTTATAGTGTCTAATACTTTCTAATTCATTTTAAAGTCCCAATATGAAAATGGGCCTTAAACAGCTGCCCTGCCAATTGCTCTGCAGCCTTAATGAAAATTTTGTGTAGGATACAAAAAGCAGCAAGATACCTAATTTACATGTTATCACTGTCAAGATAAGAATAGTAGTGATGGAATGAAAGTTGGTTGTTGTAGTGTTTGAGGCACTGCAAACTCAAGCTTGCAATATTTTATATATAATATATAAATATATGCAGTATATATATATATATCTAAATGTGCATCTGACTACTCTTAAGGCACCAAAAAGATGTTAGTTTATGCCTTTCAAAATCCAGTCTTTGTTTTCCTAGAGAAATTTCTCTCCCTCTCTCAAATGAAAAATATTTCCTCTATCAAAGAGCCCGTGACAGCAAATTGTTCAAAGACAACAAGTATCTTTAAGATAGCCAAATGTATGGGGATAAGGGGTGTTGTTGGTGATATAATAACAAGTAGCTCAAGGTTTAAATCCATAACTTATATCTAGAACTTAGATCTAGAGCTTAGAATTAATCAGACACAGCCAATTATGTAGATCAACAAGCTAGTGACCGGAAGTTATACATAATTCTTCTTTTCCAGTAGCTGACAAAAAACCTTACCATGTCCAACAGGCATGGAAATGAGAAAGGGAAATACAATGGGCATGCAATCTTCAGATTTTGACTTTTCAAACGCACCTAAAGAGAACTGGGAAGATGACAGAATAAGGCACTAGGGTTTAAACAGGTTGATGGGGAGACTACAGGTATTCATTCTGAATATATATGTGATTTCTTTGGCTGCTGAAGATTTTCTGAAAGCCTCATAAAGTTATGGGATGAGTGGGCTGAGCCTAACTGAAGAAGCTTAGAATATATTAAGCAAAGCATGAGTAGAAGGAAAAACAAAATAAACACATACAGAAACAAATGGTGGTGGTATCCCAGAGGGAGAAGGAACATTTCTTAACTAATTTTCATTTTGCTCCTCTCCTGCTTTTTTCTGCCATGGTCCCAATATTTTGGTTCTGTTTTGTTTGTTTGTTTTACTTTTTTTTTCCAGCGGAGGAAGAAATGACAGAGCAGGATAGGTGTCTTATGGTTTTTGATTTCTTCTTAGGCCTGTTTAATTATTGTTTTTCCTCAGTTGACTGTTGGCACCTGGTTCCTCTGTAAACTATATTCCTTGGCCTTCAGTCTCAGGTTGGCAATGCTGTTGGCCATGTTGACACCCTGTGCAGGGCTATTGTTGGCACATGTGGCAGAATAAGTAGCCATGGCGCTGTAGGGACAAAGGAGAAAGCAGGGAGAATAACAGGCATTAGTTTCACAAAGCTGCGAGTCCGTGCCCCACATGGATGTACTCTCAGGAAGGGGGCAGGCAGGGGCAGGGGGCTGGAGAAGATACCCTTCAGGGTCTCTGACAGCTCCAGCTTTCCATTACTCTATGGCATTTGGGGGAAGCCAAAGGGTAGCCATGTTCTCTGTAGGGCAGGGGAAAGCAGAGAAGAATGAGACAGGAGAAGGAGAGGTATTTGTTATACTAAATACAGAGTAATGGTTTACTTCTAGGGTGAGGGAAGAAATTTGCTCAAGTTGCATGGCAGGTGCTTCATCAGCTGACTAGGATAGTACTTAGTCTCTCTTTCTGCCTACATCATCCAGCCAATAAGTGAGGAAGAAAAGAAAGTAATTGATAAATGAAAGAGAATTTTGCTTCTTCATTCTTGGTAGCTGACCTTAATTTTAACACTTCTTAGATAATCAATAAATACCATAATAAATAATCTGCTTGGAAAATCAGTTAAAAATAACCAACATAACTTCTCTTCCATTCTTGATTCCCTGGTTGATAGTGCAAAGCATTGCCAAATGAAGACATTCCTATCAGTCAGTCTTGATTTACTAATCTCTCTTTAAGAGCACTTTGAAAGCATACATTGCCTTTTGGGTCAGTTATTTTGGAAAACTTAAAAATTTCCTGAATAAACTATCAAAGGTTCACATCTCACCCTCCTGACTTCAGAGGTAAAAGTTTTTCACTGTCTTTATTGCTCGGAAAAAAACTCAAAGTTGTTTTTCATTATCAGAAATTATAATTGAGACCTAGGACAACCACTGAGCAGAGATGTATCATTGGTAGTTTTCTGTTAATTGATCCAGGAAAAAGAAACAGGGTTGTAGATTTGGCTGAATATTATTTTTTACTTTATACTAAATGGTTAAAAGATGGCTCATTTGAACTAAATGAAAATGTTTCTAGTTGTTTCTAAGATTAGCAAAATCTCTTTGAACTGAGAGCTGGAATGAGATAGACTTGAAAATGGAATGACATGTACTTTTCTCTTGTCATCATTCCAATGGAATTTTGTCAGTCATGCAACACTTTGTGGTTCTGGGGATCAGTCGACAAGATCAGAAAGAGAGAAAAGTAAAGCTACTCTACAAATAGAATGTATCATTGAAAGTTATCTGGATACCACATGATTAGATTCATAACACTTCAGCTCAGTTACTAGCGATGAACCCAGGAAAATTAAATTAAAGAAATATAATTAGTTCCAGATCACTTAGTCTTTCCAGAAATACATATCTTCAATTTAAAAGTCTTAGAGCATTGGTGTAAATTCATGGGTAATTGTATGAGAAAGAGTGTGTGCGTGTGTGTATGTGACTTCAGAAAGACAGAAGCAGAAGATCCCACAGTTAAGGCAAGTTTAAATTAGAATAAAGGACCAGGCAACTCATAGAGGTAGGAAACATTTTTGATTAAAAGTGTATCAAGAACTGACATTTACAGTATTTTCAAAACTCACATACATATCATCAAGTTCTTAGATGAATTACATGTTTCCATTCAAGACTTCTAGATATATATGCATCCATAAAGCCTATAGTCAAG